>CAIGRB010141496.1:2189-29516 GCA_903798255.1 Fraxinus quadrangulata | reverse complement strand
CTTGTAAACACAATATAAGATTTGATCCTGTAAAAACCTATAAAGAAATAAAAAAGATACTAACTGAATACGAAGATATAGAAGAAGTTTCAAAAAGAATTGTTTTTGGATATATAACCAAGGAAAATCAACCTAAAGCCTTTGAAAAATTAACAAAATATAAAGAATATTTAGAATAAGTTGAAAGATTAAATGCATATAATATAAAAAGTAATTCTGACACGAGGAAATAAAAATTATTGAAAAATTTAGGAAAATCCAAGATAATATCAGTAAAATAAGATCTAGAAAAATTAGTATACTCCTTAGAGAACTTAAAAGAGAAAATAATACAGAAAAGTAAGATAAGATCTTAAAAACTATAAGATATCACCAATTCGAACAATAACAATACTTGATTTGGTTATAAGAAAATACTAGTTAAGATTCTCAAGATTAGTTCTAAGAACTTACGATCCAAACGAAAGAATTGTAAAATATAACTGTGAACAAACTAACAACTAAAAGATAAGGGATATGTTTTGCAAATATAATAAGTAATGGCAAAATAGTATTTTATGACCCCATTCCTTTATGCCACATCAGCAATTTCAAAACCCTGTATTTTACCCTGGCTGAGTAGCATGTCCGTTGAATTTATTACTACAACCAAGCATAGGCTTCGACTCGAGAGAAATTTGTGCAAGGCATTTCAATATCTCGACCAAGCTGGTAGTATGCAAGTAATTCTCCGACTCCACTCCAATGAGTGTGTAACTTTTGAATGAAAATTTGTAACATCGTGACAATAGAAGTCCTTCCCTTTTGTTTGAGTGAAAGGGAAGAGTTGGTATTGATGGACAATGTTGTATCCTACAATAGAAGGCTCGATTCAGAATTGTAGGCATCCATTTTGAACCATTCTTGCAAGATCAACTGCGTGAGAAATTTCTTTACCTCCAACCATGGATGTAGCAAGCCTCATCTCCTGCCCATTGGGACAGTATGGTCAGCAATGAGAAGTTTTTATCCTATCCATTGAGGTAGATGATCGATTTCAATGGATGTAGAAACTTTTGTTCCCCATCAAATTTCTTAATCCACAAAATTACAACCAAAATCTGCATAAATATAGCTAATTAATTTTTATGCCAAGCATTATGCAAGGTAGTAAATACAATCAAGATTTTCATTATGCATCAAACTAATATGAAACCACCCAAAGAGGCTTGAGTGCTACACAATCGTGCACATCATGCAAACTTACATCAGACAACACTAAAATCATTTGAAATATGGTAAGCACACACTTGATTGATCGAATTCTTTTAACATTGACCACATCCGACCTTCCAAATTTTTATACCAACCAACAAGCTATCATAAGAATGAAGCGAGAATATCTACGCACATCAAGTCTATATATTCCAAATATAAATAACATTTAGGACATTCTCATAACTGTATTTCTGGAACTAAAAAACTCAATAAATCCATATATTCAACATCAACCAATGCCAGTGACTCCTGATGAGCTTTCAGGTCCATCAGGCCATCTGCTCATTTCACAAAGCCGATATTTGATGATGTCGCTCAATAAACAAATACATTAGATTAATAAACTAGGAATAAAAATCCAACCAAAAAAGAAAACATATTCCTGGTTGCAGTCACCTGGCAGTTTATTAGAAACAATTTTACCAAATAGGATTAAAACATAACTTCGCTAATGTACAGACAAACAGCACATCTGTCTCCAGTGATCCCTAATATTCCGACTGCTTATAAAGTTCTTTTGCAGTAGTGTCTTTAATATGCCTCCGGATCTTATTCAATTAACATTTATCCTTCTATTTCTTTCAACCTATGAGAAAAAAGACCATCAGATTTTGAAACCCTGTTCTCGGTCATGTACCTATGAGCTCAACTAATTTGCAATTCCAACCGAGGCATCCTCATTAACAGGCCAAGCCACTATATAAAAAGATTTGAAGTCATATTTCATTGCAGCTGGCTATGGTCAAAATGTATGCATTTCAAAAATCAAGTTACCTTTAGCAAAACACGTATGTGGCTTTTCGTAAAATTCCTTATGCAATTGATCATCTAGAATGGCAAGTCTACAGGCACAAGAATTAAAAAGTAATTTATTGAACCAATAACAACTGAGCCAACCAGACAATCTGGAGGAAAATGTCAGTGGAACTGTTTTATCTTCTTAACAAGCTTTCATCTTATTCAATATTCTGTATCCAAGGTGCATAACTATTACCCTTTTTTACTAAGTTGCTTGGACTAGGGTGTACGTATCTGATATAAGTATGTATCTAGAAGCTGGATCTTTTTTTTTTCCCCTAAAAAATAGGATATGGAGATATGGCCGATAAGGATCTAAAATTGATATGTGGAAACGTCTTAGAAACTAAGAGCTTGTTTTTCTCCCATATTGGGAGAAGAATGAAGTTTTGAATAGTATTTTTTGAAGAATGTGTGGGTAATTTTTAAAGTAACTTTATTGGTTTGTGTGTAGAATATTTTAATGAGTGAATGTGTGGTGGAGAATCTTTCTGTAGCAAACAGAGTTTTAGATTAATGGTAGACAAACATGGGCTAAATATTACTATAGAAATTTATATATTGATAAATTTAGATGCTTTGTAGGGATATATATATATATTATACATTTAATTGTAATCTATAACAAATTAAATTGTAAATTGTGATACTTCAAATTTCAGTTCAAGTCTAAAAATGTGAAATACAAAAACAAAATAAAACTCAAGAAGGATACCATAACCTTATCCTTGTCATTTTTGTTCGACATGGACACTTCGTTAAAATGGGGAGTTTGAGAAACATAGCTTTTGCATACCCTCCAAATCCAGAGGATAATTTATAGTTTCAGCAATTCAACCAAAAAAAGTCCAGCATCTCAAGTTCTGTAGTATCTATTATCCCTATCTCATTAAAAAGATAAGCTTTTGCAGACAACTTAGGATTTTCCACTTTGATGCATACGGATGATCATTGCTAGGTCCCTGTTTGACACACATTCTTTCAAAACTTATTTTTAACTATACATTTTTCAATTAAATAATATTTTCCATCGAACCAATAATTTTTCCTTACTTTTTAACCATATTTCTACTCATATCACTATTTAAAATACCATCAAACACCCCCTTAGTCCTCAAAGGTCGCCACTTCTCACCCAGCATTGACAAGCCACTGCACTCAGTATTGACTAGCAGTATACTGACCAACTATCTTCCATCATTTGCAGAAATAACTCCCACTAGGCTTCCTCCAATAGCCAGTGAAGCAAATACTGAATTTATTAACAATAAATTGGATTAGGTTTCGACTCCTTGCAGTAACCCAGATTTTTCATTTATAGAAAAAATTGCCACTAATATTCCTCCAACCTAGATTGAAAGGACATACCCAAAAATTCTTTTATAGTCATTGACTTGGGTTAAGGAATTAAAATCCGTGCTTTCTTGGAAGGAAAGAACGAAAAACAGATGAGAATAGAGGAATGCAAATGGTTGAATTTCGTATTCATCATAAACAATTATAAAATGCTCATTCTATTAGGCTAAGAATTTCAAATCCCTGTTGGCTAGAACTATGAAGCAAATGTAACGGATTTGAGATTCCATAGGATAAAATCCTTAAGGATTAAGCTAAAATTGATTCTAAAATCTATTATTTGTGTATGCAATCAGGTGTATGTGTACGTAAGGAACTACCTAATAACTAGTTCACAAATGAACTTGAACAATTCATGAAAATCCTGACAAAAATTCAATAACGTAAACCTGAAAATTTTCAAATAACTTCCTGTTTCATTCTTCATTTTTTCTCCTTTCTCTACAAAAGGGTTGGGTTTCAAATCACAACTCAACCACATTTAAACAAACCCATAAATTTTCAGTTTTGCCTCTGGCTCATATGACTGCACCTCCATTTTCAGATAAAATGAGGCAAGTTTTTTTTTTTTTTCAAAATCAATGGAAACTAAAATAACTAAAAAAAAAAAACGAAATTTAATTCATTTATTACCAAAAAAGGTCAGCGACGATTTGATTCATTTCTTTCCTTCTCAATTTGCTGCTTTTGCTTCTCGACAAGCTTATCAAGAGCCGACTGCACAGCATCCCGCCCTCCAATCAACAGCCTAGTAACAATTTCCGGATCTTTCTCGAACCGGGCATCTTCGAACTCCTTTCGAGCATTCTCTCTCAATACATCGCGCCAGAGGACGCCTCGAGAATCTGGCCACATGAAGAAGCGGGTAGCTCGTATAATGTCTCGATACAGACTCAGCACCTCTCGGCGAGTACTGGTGAGTCGCTGCCGAGTCTGCAATTCATTCTCTTCATAGTCCTTTTTATCTTTTTTGACAAGGTGTCTGTCAAGAAGTTCCTCCACGTTGTCCGGGCCGTTGTGTAAAAATTGACGGAAGAGGAGGTGGTGGTGGAGGAATTGGGTGCGGCGGAGGCTATTTAATGCGGTGGCGATGGGTCGACATTGTTGGGCTTTTGTGGTCATTTTTCTTCTTTAGTTTGCCGTGAGTAGCTTTATTTGGAAATGGTAGAGGTATAATAAATGGGAAATTCGGAACAACTGCAAAGGTTGTGACGCATGTACATCATTTTTGACATAACGACCCGTTAAGATATATGATTAGGTAATTCTAAAAGAAAGAAAAAACATATTTTTTCATCCACAACTTTTGAAATACAATAAAATATATATAATGATATCAACCCCATAATATACACTTAGCATATTCTAACCATTTATCACACTAACAATCCACTCTTCCTCTCCAAAGAGCGATTTTAGCGACTAACCAAACATAATACTCAGGGCCGGCCTTGGCCCTGGCCCAGGGCAAACAAGGCCATTGCCTTGGGCATCAAATTTCAAGGGGTCTCAAAAAAAGGCTGAAAACAACCCTTATCCATAAATTAAAAAAATAAAAAGTTGTGTTCTTTTTAAAGAGAGGAAGCTTAGGAAAAGGAAGAGTCGTCCTCCTCTAGACTCCAATCAATGAATCATCTTCATTTTTCAATCTACACTAAAAAAAAAATCTCTATTCCCTATGCGATTCTACAACGAGACGATCCATATTTTTCATTAATATCTTGTCGAAAATCTGAATTTTGAAGTACTCGTTAATCTCTTGATTCTCTTCGTCAATCTCTTTTAGTCATTTAGTGACTCGAATTCAATTTACCAAGTTTTAAAAGTGGCCAAGCGGATTATCGGCCTAAACATGTGGATTGAGGAAACCAAACACGAGCGAATTTTTCGTCGTAGAAGTTAAAGGCGAGGAAGGGAGACCTGGCTATTCTCATGTTATGCTATTCCAGTTGTCTGTTGTGTTGAGGCAATTAATTACTAATTATGGCTAATGGATTCATCTAGTCATCTCTTTCTTGGATAGTATCATAGCAATATTTAGAAATTGAATAAATTGAATAATTGGATCATGTAAACTAATTGCTTCAGCTTTCAGTGTTATTGGATGATTTGGATCCTGTAAATTGAATAATTGGATCATGTAAATTAATTGCTTTAGCCTTCAATGTTATTGGATGATTTGGATAATGTAAATTGATAATTAGATCCTGTAAATTAATTGCTTCAGCCTTCAGTGTTATTAGATGATTTGGATCCTGTAAATTGAATAATTGGACACTGTAAATTAATTGCTTCAGCCTTCAGTGTTATTGGATGATTTCGATCCCGTGAATGATTTAAATGTAAATGGTCAGGTTTGTTTATTCTGTTTATCTATCTGATATCTTTTTATCAATTCATTGCTTTAGATGGAGATTGCTATTTACTATAATGTTATATTGTTCTTCCCGCATTCCACAAGCAGAAAGTACATAATAATTTAATGATCATATAATATTCTTTGTGGCTTAAATACCTATTTAACATTTACAGGATGTAATAGATCCATTAATTTTATTTTAAAGTACATTTTATTGAATTATTTTTGTGATTTGACGCGGGGCATACATATTTTTTTATCTTTTATAACTACATATTTGAAGGTCATTTATTATTGCTGAATCCTTTATTTTTGGAGAAGATTGAGAATTTTTAATTCAGATACATCAATCAGGTTCTATTGCTCTTTGCTTATAACTATGTCTACAAGAAAATTTGAATCTGGACGTGCTAAAAGAAAAAAAGAAGGAAAATATTGGAAAGTTGATTAAATCTCAAGAGGGAGCATTTGGTAAATTTTTTAGTAGTAATAAACGAACACATAACGAAGATGTAGTTGTTGAAGGGGAGTTTTATGAGGATGATAACATAAATAATACAATTGAAGAAAAACATTTTTTGATAAATGAAGGGATATCTACTGATAGAGATAATGTGCATTTCCCCCCTGACCTTATTGATCCAGCAAATTGGGGAAATATGAATACGAATTTAAGATATTTAATTGTAATGAAAAGTCTTGAAAGAGAAAATGATGTGATTTTTTCAAAAGATGTAGCAAATCGACACTTCTCATCTACACATTACGTTCGACGATTACCTAATGGAGATAAGCATGATAGAAAATTATTGATATATTCAAAAAGTTTGGATAAAGTATTTTGCTTTTGTTGTAAGCTATTTAAGAATGAGGGGATCGGAACTCAATTGGCACATGATGAAGTAAATTATTGGAAAAATATTGGTGAAAAAATTAGAATGCATGAAGTAAGTTGTGACCTCATCAATAAGATGAGTAGATGGATTGAAATGGAACTAAGATTTGAAAAGAGTAAAACTATTGATAAAAATGTGCAAGAACAAATTAATAGAGATAGAGAACATTGGAGACAAGTATTACTGAGAATAATATCTGTGGTGAAAACTCTTGTTGAGAATAATTTAGCATTTCGTACAGATAATGAGAAGATATACTTAGAAAATAATGATATCTTCTTAAGCATAATTCAAATGATTGCTCAGTTTGATCTCGTAATACAAGAGCATATTCGTCGAATCTAAAATAAAGAGATCAATTATCATTATTTAGGATACAAAATTCAGAATGAGTTGATACTTATNCTGATATCTTTTTATCAATTCATTGCTTTAGATGGAGATTGCTATTTACTATAATGTTATATTGTTCTTCCCGCATTCCACAAGCAGAAAGTACATAATAATTTAATGATCATATAATATTCTTTGTGGCTTAAATACCTATTTAACATTTACAGGATGTAATAGATCCATTAATTTTATTTTAAAGTACATTTTATTGAATTATTTTTGTGATTTGACGCGGGGCATACATATTTTTTTATCTTTTATAACTACATATTTGAAGGTCATTTATTATTGCTGAATCCTTTATTTTTGGAGAAGATTGAGAATTTTTAATTCAGATACATCAATCAGGTTCTATTGCTCTTTGCTTATAACTATGTCTACAAGAAAATTTGAATCTGGACGTGCTAAAAGAAAAAAAGAAGGAAAATATTGGAAAGTTGATTAAATCTCAAGAGGGAGCATTTGGTAAATTTTTTAGTAGTAATAAACGAACACATAACGAAGATGTAGTTGTTGAAGGGGAGTTTTATGAGGATGATAACATAAATAATACAATTGAAGAAAAACATTTTTTGATAAATGAAGGGATATCTACTGATAGAGATAATGTGCATTTCCCCCCTGACCTTATTGATCCAGCAAATTGGGGAAATATGAATACGAATTTAAGATATTTAATTGTAATGAAAAGTCTTGAAAGAGAAAATGATGTGATTTTTTCAAAAGATGTAGCAAATCGACACTTCTCATCTACACATTACGTTCGACGATTACCTAATGGAGATAAGCATGATAGAAAATTATTGATATATTCAAAAAGTTTGGATAAAGTATTTTGCTTTTGTTGTAAGCTATTTAAGAATGAGGGGATCGGAACTCAATTGGCACATGATGAAGTAAATTATTGGAAAAATATTGGTGAAAAAATTAGAATGCATGAAGTAAGTTGTGACCTCATCAATAAGATGAGTAGATGGATTGAAATGGAACTAAGATTTGAAAAGAGTAAAACTATTGATAAAAATGTGCAAGAACAAATTAATAGAGATAGAGAACATTGGAGACAAGTATTACTGAGAATAATATCTGTGGTGAAAACTCTTGTTGAGAATAATTTAGCATTTCGTACAGATAATGAGAAGATATACTTAGAAAATAATGATATCTTCTTAAGCATAATTCAAATGATTGCTCAGTTTGATCTCGTAATACAAGAGCATATTCGTCGAATCTAAAATAAAGAGATCAATTATCATTATTTAGGATACAAAATTCAGAATGAGTTGATACTTATGCTAGCAGGTGAGATATAAAAAATAATCATTAAGAAACTAAGAAATTCTAAGTATTTTTCTGTTATATTTGATTGCACTCCAAATATGAGTCATGAAGAACAAATGTCAATAATATTAAGGTGTGTAGATATGTCAGCCAAGTCCAGTGAAGGTTGAAGAATTCTCTTTAGGGTTTTTATTGGTGGATAATACATCTGGTAAGTGACTTTTTGATAAACTCGTGGGTACTTTGAATAATTTAGAACTTGATATTGATTATATAAGGGGTCAAGACTATGATAATGGTGCTAATATGAAAGGAAACATAAATGAGTCCAAAATAGACTATTACAACTAAATCCTAGAGCATTCTACAGTTCTTGTGGGTGTCATAACCTTAATTTTGCACTTTGTGATATTGCTACTTGCTGTTCAAAAGCTAAATCTTTATTTGGGGTGATGCAATATATATACACTTTATTTTCGTTATCTACTAAAAGGTGGAAAATTTTCAAAAAGAATGTAAATGGTCTTACCCTTAAGCCTTTGTCACAAACTCGTTGGGAAAGCCATATTGAAAGTGTTAGAGCGATAAGATTTCAAGCTCTACAGATAAAAAAAAGCTTTATTTCAATTGGTAAATGTTGATAATCCTATGATAAAAAGTGAGAAAGAGTATTTGGCAACATATGAAATTGAGAATTTTGAATTCTTACTTGGAATGATTATTTGGTATGAAGTGTTGAACAATGTTAATAGAGTAAGCAAACATTTGCAAGCAAAAGACATGTATATTGATGTTGCTATAGACCATTTAAAAGGGTTCATTTCATTTTTCAAAAGTTATAGAGAATTTGGGTTTGAAGCGGCCATGGTTGATGCTAAAGAGAGTGCAAGTGAATTAGAAATTAAATCGATATTTCGTGAAAAATGGGTTATACATAGAAAGAAACAGTTTGATGAGACTTCTTATAAATAGATAACACAAACAGTTGAAAAATTTTTTAAGATCAATTATTTCATATATATAGTAGATCAAGCTCTATCATCACTTCAGAATAGATTTGAGCAATTTCAAAAATATGATGATATTTTTGGATTTTTATTTGATTTGAAAAGACTTAAATCTATTGATGATGATAGTTTGAAGTGTTCTTGCATTAACATTGAAAATTATTTGAAGCATGATATGATTTCTGATATTGATGGGGGTAGAATTATTTTCAGAGTTGAAAGTTTTAAGAGAACCTATATAAATTATTGGAGCAATTGATATGTTTGATTACATTAAGAGAATGTACTGTTGTTTTGCAAATGTTTGGATTGCTTATAGAGTATTATTCATTATTCATGTCACAATTGCTTCTGTTGAAAGAAGTTTTTCAAAGTTGAAGTTAATTAAGTCTTATCTTCGATCAACCATGTCACAAGAACGATTGAATGTATTAGCTGTGATTTCTATTGAAAAAATCATGTTGGAAAAACTTGATTTTAGTAGTTTGATTACTGATTTTACATCGCAAAATGTGAGAATGTTAAATCTTATGCTAGTCTAATATTTCGGGTTGTGAAAAAAGTTTTATTTTGCTACTCTATCTTTTGAATTATATAAAGTTTTCTTTTTAATATAAATATGTTAATTATTTAAATATTTAAATTTTGCTGTACTTGTGAAAAAATGATTATGTTAAATGGTCTCGTAATAAATTAGTCGTTTAGGGCTTTTTAATTCTCAAGGCTGGTTCCGATAATACTCGGGCTAAGGGTCAAGTTGGTAATTTTTCTTTTATCTCCCCTTCTCGGTGCTCTAGTATCATATACGCCCCCAAAAGAGATGAAATATGATTGTATTATAATTTTTTCAAAGAAATAAAAAAAATAATACTATTTGTACACAATATAATTAAATAATAGTTTAGGTATTACGTGTCAAGAAAATAGCGATGAATTTTGTTTTTTTGTTTTGTTTTTTTTTTGTGGAGGAAATTATGGCCCAATCTCATTTTGTACATGCAGCACAGTGGAAAGAAAGCAGTAAAAAGCTTGCAATTCCAATGGCTCTCACCAAACTGAACCCGTGCTTAATCTTTACTCTCCATTCCCTTTTTTCCTCTCTCCAAACGCGCCCTAAAGCCCTTCTCTGCCTCCTCAGACGCACTCCACCTTCAAAACGAGGTTGAAGAAACCGACATCGTCACCGCCAACTTATCCCCGGAGGAAACTTTAATCGCCTATAAATTGTACTCCTTGATTAAAGACCATTATCGGGAAAACCCACTTTAAACAGTACTGTAACATTGCCTACTCTTTCTCCAAAGTCTCCGTAGTCAATTCTCTACCCCCTTCCTTAATCCGCTGTGTAATTCAGAAATGCTCCGCCCCCGCCACGGCATTCCCTTTATTTAAGCACTCGCTTTCTTCAATTGGGCCACATCACCATCGGAATTGTCTGAAGTTTCACCTTTATTGGTGGAAGCCTACAACACAATGATCGACCTTTCTGGAAAGGTGCGTCAATTTAATGACTCCTGGCACTCGATCGACTTAATGAAATTGAAAAGTATAGAAATCCCAATTGATACTTTCTCGATTTTGATTCGGCGTTATGTTCGTACTGGGCTGGATGCGGAGGCTATACATGCTTTTAATAGAATGGAGGATTATGGTTGCAAGCCTGATTGCAATGCTTTTTCTATAGTGATTGGTATACTGTGTAAGAAAAGAAGAGCGGTGGAAGCGCATGCCTTTTTTGATAGTTTGAAGAATAAGTTTAAGCTGGACATTGTGTTGTATACGAGTTTAGTGTTGGTTCAAAATTCATGGATGGATGAATCATGGATGAATGAAAAAGGAAAATGACGCCACGAGCCTTTTATGCATGCGGTCGCATAGACGCTATCAGGAAATTCAGAGGCAACCAAGGTTATAACTATGCAACCTATGCAGTTGCATAGTTATAAAATGTGATCAGAGGGCAAAGGGAGTTTTCTTTCGAGTCAAGAAACTTGTCGACTTACTGATTGGGCGTCGCATAGTTATAGCCTATGCGGTTGCATAGTTATAAAATGTGACCGTTGGCCGGGTTTTTTTCGAATTTTCTGGTGGTTGATTGATGAAGTATTGCATCCCTTGATCCGAGCTTGGAACCACTTTGTGTGGGATGATTGAAACCTATAAACATTTGTTGTGTACATCAATTTTATAATGATTATTCATTCAATTGTTTGAGAGAAATTTTTGTCCATTTATATAATCATTGTTCTTTTTTCACTTGCTCATTTGAAGATTCACTTTGCTTTTGGTGATCTTCATAAGACTTGTCATTAAATCCTTAAAAACATTGTAGATGAGACAAATATCGTTTGAGGACCACGATATAATCTTCGTGCTCAAGCCTTTACCGGATTTATATTCATCATTTTCTTCTTCTTTGTTTTTTCTCCATTGCTGTATTTATTTTTGCATAACATTTAGTGCATGTGAGATGTCGGGCTGGGAATACTTCTGAGGCTGAGAGGGTGTTTCAGGAAATGAAGACGGCTGGTATTCAACCCAATGTGTATACCTATAGCATGTGATAGACGCTTTGTGTAGGTGTGGTCAAATTACAAGGGCGCACACCGTTTTCCAGAGATGATTGATGTGGGATGTGTACCAAACACGATTACATTTAACAACTTGATGCGGGTTCATGTAAAGTCTGGGAGGACTGAGACGGTGCTGCAAGTGTATAATCAGATGAAGAGGCTTTCATGTGAACCGGATGTACCACATATAATTTTTTTGATTGATAGTCTTTGTAAGGGCAAGGATTGAGAGGAGGCAATTAAGGTGCTTAACACAATGGTTAAGAAAGGATGTGAGCCAAATCCCTCTAGTTTCAATCCAATTTTAAGGTGCATTGCAGAAGCCCAGGATGTGAATGCTGCACATCGATTATTTGCCAAGATGGAGGAGTTAGATTGTAAGCCAAACACTTTGACGTATAATATATTGCTCCGATGTTTGCTGAGTCTAAATCAACTGATATGTCTATTAAAATTAAAAAAGAAATGGACGAAAGTGAATTTGAGCCTCTTTTGAATACTTTCAATTTCAGTGTACTGCAAAATGGGCCAATGGTACGACGCATACAAGTATCTCAAAGAGATGGTTGAGGAAAAGAGATTGAGGAGCAGTTAAGGAAAGCAGTGCAGATAAAGAAGCATGAGGAATTGGTAGAAAAAATGTTGGGTTTGGGGTTTATAACTTGTCCCTTCTAGGAACACAGTGCTCCTGTGTTGATCCAATGGCTAAGTTTACTTTTGACTCGAAAGGTATGGGTTTTGCCTTCTCCAGGTAATTCATCATTATATATTCTATTATTCGAAATCTTGCCAGTTTTGCAGAAACCAATTACTTTGATATAGGAAATTGTAGTTTTGAAATATTTATAGCTTGGCCAGTTGCCATGCCAGTTTTGGAATTTCTTCACCGTAGTGCCAATAGATAATTGTTTCCATAATTCAAGATGTTATAATTTATTTTATCAGATACATTATGGTACTTCTCTTGATTATTGAAGTTTTAACATTATATCAGGCATCATGGTTCTTGTGTCTATAATTATATGGGATGCATGTCTTAAAATTTAATTGAAGATAGTATGATTGATGTTTATAGTGACATGACATCGATATTTAAAATGTTCACTGACTTCATCTTTATTTTCAGTTTTCTTGCTTTGACATAATAGTGCACTTCATTCATCCTATGGAAAGAAAAAAATAAGAAAAAGCTCGTTTGCCCTCGCTAAGCTCGGCTTAGTTCCCCTACCTTGATTTATCCTTCCTTTGTTGGCTGATCAGAGGGCATGGTCATCACAGCCAACCACCTTGTCTGTTTTGTGATTATGCTTGAGAATGCCAGGCCTGCTAGGAACATGGATCGCCTCCAAATATGGTCTAAGCCCAACTATAGACAGCCTTTGTTACCGAATTGTGGACAGGAGATCAATGTTTTGAATGCTAAAATGCATGTTGAGATCGGCCTCTCAATATTGTCTTCTTCCGTCATTGCCATGGAAATGCATGTGAAGATTTTTAGGAGTGAATGAATTTTGAAGTGGGAGAATGTTCTTGTTCTTATTTTCATAAATAAGACAAAGGCTGATTATTCAATTGATATATCTGCTGCATTTTGACCTGCAGGTGTCGTCAAAGTAAATTCAGAAGGTGGGACTTTATGAGCATTCCTGATGCTGGAAGCATTGGGTAGCTTTTGGGAAATGATAGGAATGTGGGAACTAAAATGTAAGTACATTTCTGAAGCTCCATAACATGTGTGATATGAGCCTTACAATATTGAAATGTAAGCTCTAGGTACAAAGTCTCATTTCTTCTTTGGGATTATATTTATGTTACAGAAGTCTTCCTTGTGGGAAAGAAAAGTTCAATAGTTCATTTTTAAGTCAATAAATTGGTACATACCTAATCTGATGGATCTTTTCGAGTTGATGTAATCGGATTGCCTACTAATATACTTCTCAGTAGGCAATAGGCTATACGTTTGGATCTAGTTGCTTTGTATGTTCTATAAAGACATCTCAATGAATTGAACAAATTGAAATCAAAAGATTTACATAGATTATCCCAAAATTATTTGGAGTAGACTTAATTTATTATCACTTTACAGATAAAATATTGAGACCTGCATACAACGCTTTTTCCTATAGAATTCTGTGGATGTATTTGATTAATATATTACTAATTTCCAGGATTAATCTTTATTTAAAGTTGTGTGCTTGGACTTGTTCATAACGTGAGTAAGCCCAAAGATGAAAACAATGCCAAATTGATGTCCTTTTTCTTCATTTATCATGCATCATGAAGTAAGGTTCATGTGTATGTTCCTCTTGTTAATAGCCCGGTCTTTACGGACGTTTGATTTAAATATTTTTTTAAAAACCTACATACAAAATGAATATAGAAAATAAAATATAAGTAAATAACCAAACATTGTGCTTTGGGGGAGTTAGAAATTGGGGTTGGGGGTCAAGATGTATGGTGGATACATTTGAAGTGGAGCACTATTCAAGGGTTTCTTTAATTTTTTTTTAAAAAATTTTTGGTAAGGGGACAAGATCAAAATTCAAAAGGTCAATTAGTAAATCATTGTCAATTTTTCTTGACCCTTTACATAATTTTACCAATTCTACTCTAGAGGAAATTACACAATACCAAAATTTTAAAGATTCAATTTCAAAAATCATATATAAAATATATTTATATAAAAATCAGATATTAATTCAAATTTTTAATACTACCCAAACCCTAAAAATCTCAAAATCCCAAAAATTATCCTCTCTCTCTCTCTCTCTCTCTCTCTCTCTCCAGCGGCTTCGACATCAACAAGTAAAACGAAGGTTGCTCTGGCTCTCACGACCAACCAATAAGCTGCACACGATCGTCGCGTGGTGCCGCGATGTTCGCGTGCAGTGATGTTACTGCTCTATATTTCCTCTCCTTCCTCCCATTCTCCATTTTCTTTTTGTCGAGACGTGTGGTTGTGTAAATGATGTTGGTGGTGGTGGTGCGGTGTGGGCGTGTCTGTGGATCTGTGGTGAGGTGGTGGTTGAGTGTGGTGTAAATGGAGATAGAGAAGATGGTAGTGGTGGTTGTGTGCTGAGGGTCATGCTGTGCGTGGTGGCGATGGATCTGTACGATGTGCGGTGCTGTGTGGTGGTGGTGGTGTGCAGTGTGAGCGTGGCGATTTATTTGTGGTGAGGTGGTGGTTGGGGGTGGTGCAAATGGAGATAGAGAAAATGGTGGTGGTAGTCTGCTGTGGGTGGTGCGGTGGTGGTGGATTTGTGTTGTGACGGCGGCGGCGATGATGGTAGAGTTGGAAATTTTTTTTGGGTTGTAGGATGTGGGTGGTGGTAGTGGTGGTGGTGCAGTGGTTGTTGGTGGGTAGTAGTTGTCGTGGTGATGTTGGTATTTTTTAGATGATGATTTACTATCGAGAGGTGGTGGTTTCGACGATTGGGTTTCAGTTGCCATGTTGGTGGTGACAGTGGTGAGACGGTAGTTACAAGTGCTGGTGGTGGTGGTGGTCACAGATTATTTGGTTGTTTGTGACCATTAAATTGATTAATTTGTGATCGATAAATAACATTCGACTAATGAAAAAGATAAATTGTGACTAAAAAATAATATGTGACCTAAAAAATTGTTAATTTGTGATCGATAATTTGATAATTTGTGACTATCTAATAAATTGTTATTTATAATATTTGTGATTTGTGACTTATAAATAAATTGTAACATTTCAATTTTTGATTTGTGAGCGATGAATAAATTGTGACCTATGATTTTTTGAATTATGATCGTAAAAAATTTTATGATATATAAAATTTGTGATTTGTGACCAATAAATAATATGTGACTTATTAATTTAATAGATTTGTGACTGATGAATAAATTGTGGCGTATAAATTTTTGATTTGTGACCGATGAACAAAACAATAATTAACCACCAACAATAGAGATCATTCCATATTGAAAGAGATTCATCAAAATTTCTTTACATATTCAAACATCCTTAGTGTTCTTCAAGTTTTGGAAGTAAAACTATGTTTAATTATTTTCTTCTTCAAGGCTTAATTAATTCTACAAATTATTTGTCAAGGGTCCCTTTAAGCACCAAAAAGCAATCCTAAAAAGGGTAAATATCGTTTGAGAACAATGGCCCCGTGTTTAAGCTTTTATACCTATTTTAGTGTTCTTGATTATTCTTTTTATTCTCTTCTCCATTCCTCTTGGAGGATAATATTCGAACACTAATATAAACCATGTTTTTAGAAAATAGATTTTAGGAAAGTATGACAAGCACGTTCCTAGTTGAAAGTTCAAACCTTTATGTAAATAAATTGGTATTAGCAAGAATATATGATGCACAATACCAACCAACCGACCAACCAACGTTTTTATTTTCCTTTTAAAAATATTCAAAAAGTTGAATATTCTTGCAATACACTTCGGCGTATCTACTCTCATTTAATACTCAAGATTATTTTCTCAATCAACAGAAAGACAACAAGCGTGAATTTAAGGCTGGAGAATTGGATTTTGAAGACGGGAAGGAAAATGAAAAATGGGTTAAACAAAGTGAGTTTGAATTAGCCATATTCAAAATACTTGAGAAGCTCGTCAAGCATATTAAATTGACCAACTATTTGAATAACGACGAGTATACCTTTTAAATACAAATAAGACATGAAAAAAAAAAAATGTAAAAATAAAACAAAGCCATTTCTCCCTTTGACCAACAATTGTGAAATGGTCCATCGAAAAGTTGTTGTTTCTTGTAAATGTCAATGACCCAAACCCATTTCGATACTTTGCTGTGTCTTCTTATCTTGATCTAGATCTAGATCTATAAATACACGATGCGCACACATAGTCACACACTTCATTGCAATGGAGAAGCCAAAGTTAAAGAACAAGATGTTAAAATTTCTACCAAAAGCACTTTCTTTCCAAAACCCTCCTTTCAGCCCTGCAGGCCGTAGAGACAATGTTGTTAATGCAAATAACCTTAAATCCAACTACAACCGAGGTTTTTCCGGTCCGATTATATCCATTATTCCGGCAGAAGCACGAGGAAGAAAATCATCGAAGAACTCCAACTTCGATGAACCAACTTCACCAAAAGTTTCATGCATGGGCCAAATCAAGCACAGGAAAAACAAGATCAGCAAAAAGAAACAAGTTTCACGGCCTGAAACCAACTCCGCCGTATCACCGCCGAAGAAGAAACCGTCAGCCACTATTCGGAATATTTTTAGCAGTAAAAAGCCGGCTGCAGGAAGAAAATCCGATGGTTCATCTGATGATGACAAGCATAGGGTTTCTGATCATGAAGCAGCACCTAGTTTGAATCAGATGAAAAAATTTGCGAGTAGTCGGGATACGTTTGCGAATTTTGATTGGACAACTGCACAGATTGCACCAGAGAACAGGGGATTCTATTCGGATGAAGAGGGAGAAGATGAAATTATTATTCCTTTCTCTGCACCAATATTGCGAGGTGGAGGTGGAGGAGGTGCCAGTGGCAGTAACAGTGGCGGTGCAGGTGGTGGTGGTGGTGGTGGAGTGGCTTTGGAGCCAAGGAAAGAAATTAATATATGGAAGAGAAGAACCATGGCAAAACCTAAGCCTCTCCAATTAAACACGTACGATTAGATATCTTTGAAAACAATTTCTTTGCCATAAATATGTGTATATAAATACATATAAAAAAGCATTTTAATCTTTAGGAGCAGAGGTAGTCTAAAATTGTTTGCTTCTATAGAATTAGATCATACCTTAGGCATCGGATTTTGGAGCATCAGCGATGAATTTTCATCTTCGAATAAATAAGTATAGATAGGTAAATTAATACACACACAATTTAGATTTTTTTGGAGAAGAAATTAAATGGTTGATTGTTGTCTAAAAATGTTTGCTACATATTTTATTTTTCAATATACTCGATTTTCTCCTTTAGTGACAAATTTTGGAGCATTTTTGTAAATAAGATATATAAAGACATGTTTGCTAAATAAATTTCTTAGTTTATTTTTACGTGACGAGCATCAGCGTAAATTGATCAAGAATGTCGCTTTTTCTTCTGTATGGTTAATTAGCTTTAAATTGAACGTTTGGTCAAACATGGGACAAAAGCAATTTGACTATTATTATAAAATAGTATAGTGAAAGTAAATAAATAAATTAATTATGCCCATAAGATAGATTATAATTACAAGTTGAGTAAAGCTACTTAGCATTAATTAATTATTCAAATTGTACACGCAATATTACTTTGCTTTTATCTTATTGTCGGCCATCAATTTTTCATTGTGAAGCCAGCTGCCAAAATTGAAATTTTGACAATTTATTATGAACACAAAGACCAATTTTTTCTATTTTATTTTTTTTTTAGATTTTTCGTGCTTAATCTCTTCAGCCAGCAAATTCCAGAATAATTAATGTAGAAGAAGCTGGTAGAAAATTTGAAATAAAAAGCAAGCCGGCCTGTAATTTTCAATGAATAGAAACTTCATATGTTGAAGTCAGCATGTGAATGATAGATGAATTAAGTTGGCATTTAAGCCCATTTTGGTAAGAAAAATGTAGTTTTGAATATTGAATATTTTTTTTTAAAGAATGTATGGTTAAAAAAGAATTTTTTTTCGATTTAGGTGTAAAAATATTTCATCAAAAAAATATAGTTAAAATGAGTTTTTGTAAAAATGGAGACCAAACATAGGCATGAAGAAATATGATAGCAGTAAAAGAAAACTAATAGATACACAAAGAAAGTGGTGAAAGAATTGTTTTCACTTATTGAATGAATAAATCTTTACAATCAATTACATATAGAATCAGTAAGAAAAATTTAGAAGAAAAAAAATCTATGTTACTTGCTATACAAAACAAACTAAATCTGATTGGCTATTGAAAAATCATCTAACCATATAGATGCTAACATGATCCCATTTGCCCTACTTGCAGAATATTCTTCTATCCTCTATTATCATTCTCCCTTGTATATTCCAGAAGATGGTTTCCTTCCTGTTGATCCTGATTGCCACTTTGGATTAATTGGTGTTAACATTGGCACTGTCGATCTTTCATCAATTGGCAGAGTTGAACTTGATATTTTAACATCTCCCACAAGATGGCGAGTGGATGTCAATAACTTCAATCATGTCCATACGCTGATAAAATTGAACAATAAGATATTTTCAATTAGAGAGTTGCTACTAACATGTTATGTAATTACACTTCCTTCCTGAATCTTGCCGCATATCAAGTGGAAGTCCAATTCTATGTGTTTTATTTTCTCATGGAAAACTAGGTTTGTTGTTATGTATAAAGTTGATTTGTTTTCACAAAACATAGTAGCAGCGTGTGAATGATCAACCTTTAAGTCTTGAAACAAATATATGAGCCAAGTTAACTCACAACAACATTTGTCACGGCCCTATATTCTGCATGTGCTAAGGACCTAGATATTTTATCTTGTTTATTTGATTTCCAAAATATCAAAGAGGATTCAACAAGAACACAATAACTTGTTATATTCCTTCGTGCATCGGACATGCTCCCCAGTCCTAATCACTGTAGGCATTGAGTTTCAAAACTGAATTAACAAGAATCCTATATCTTAAAACTTTGTGAGTGGCACTTAAAATAGGAAATTCAGGGGTGCTCATAAACTGACTCAATAGTTGGAGTTAATATGACATATCTGACCTAGTGATGGTTAGGTATAATAATATACCAACAAGCCTTCTGTCGATTATAGGGTCAACAAGAATCTTCCCAACTGTCTTAGAAATCTTGACATTTTGATCTAGAGGTATGCTAACCGGTGCAAACCCTATTGTTCCTGAGTCTAATAGTATGTCTAAAGTATACTTTCGTTGACGATATGGATACCTCTATTAGATCTTCCTACTTGTACTCCCAAGAAATATTTCAGTACACCCAAATCCTTGATTTTGAATTTCTAATCAAGTAACCTTTTGAGAAAATCAATGTTGTCCATACTATTGTTATCTACAATTATGTCATCCACATAAACAACAACAATGAAAGAATTCTCAGTAGATTTTGTGAACAAAATGTAATCAACCTTTGATTGAGTGAATCCATGCTCAATAATAAAAGTTGAGAGTTTGGAGTATCATTGTCGAGATGCTTGTTTGAGCCCATACAAACTTTTGAGTACTTTGCACATCTTTGAGTGGCCTGCATTAGGATGACTAGTAAGTAGCTCCATATATTCTTATTTATTTAGGTATCCATGTAAGAATGCATTTTTACATCAAGTTAATGCAAATACCGTTCCTTTATATCTACTATTGCAAGTAAGGTTCTGACAGTTACTATTTTGGCCACGAGTGAAAATGTTTCATGATAATCTAGGCCATTTTGCTGTGTATATCCATTTGCCACTAATCTGAAATTATATCTTTTTACATTTCCATCAGCCTTATACTTCACCTTGTACACCCACTTGCATCCAATAGGTTTTTTACTAGGTCGAAAATATGTCACTGTCCAAGTGTTATTCATTTCAAGAGCAGCAATTTCAGTATTCGTGGCTTTACACTAGTGAGGTGTTGTGAGGACTTCCTAGTATGTTTAAGGCTCAGTGTGTGTGGATATAGATGTAACAAAAGCTTTGTTTGTGTCAAAGAGTCTATGATAAATAATGTAGCATCAAGATGAAAAGCACTACATGAGATCGCAGGTTCCTTCTGCTTATCCAAATTTTGTGATGGGAAAAATGAAGCTTGTTGGTAGATGTAGTCTTCTAGATAAATAGGAGTTTTCTTAGCTCTTGAAGACCTATGAGGTAGGGGAGGGCTATTGATAGTACTATGAGATGGTTTTGATTCTTGCTCTTGAGAATTTGGTGGGGAAGATGATTTTGTAGGATAGTTTTCTGACTTGTGAAGTGGATGAGAATTTGTGCAGTTGGTTTTTGTTTCTAGCTAGTCTACTACCTCCATTTTATGAAATATGATTGTATGAGGAGTATGAAAACTTGTGATGGTGCTAGTAGGAATAGGTTGTAACGATTTTGTTGTTTCATTACTATTTGGGAAAAATGCTTTCATAGAACAACACATTTCATAAGATGAATATTCTTTTGGTTTCAAGGTCAAGAAGTTTATATCATTCTATTCCAAAAGGGTACACTAGAAATATGCATTTTTTGGCTCTTGGTTCAAATTTGCTTATGTGATTGGTTAAGATTGAGGTAAAAGCAAGGTATCTGAAGACCTTAAGATATGAATAATTTGGTTTGTGTTTGAATATAAAAGTGGTCTTATTGTCTAGCAAGGGTGAGAGTGTCCTGTTTATAATGGAAACTGTAGTAAGAATACAATCATTCCAGTATTTCATTGGAATTGCACTTTGAAACTTTAAAGTTCTTGCAACATTAAGGATATGCTGGTGTTTATGTTCAACTCTGACATTTTGTTGGGACGTTTCAACACAAGTTTTATGTTGTATGATCCCTTTTTTACAGTTATAGTCTTTCATTTCAAACTCCACTCATTTGTCAGTTCTAATGACCTTTATTTGTGATTGAAATTGGGTGTTTATCAAACGAAAAAACATTACAAAGTAGAAGTAGCATCTGATTTGTTTTTCCACATATAAACCCATGTGCATTTATTAAAATCATCGACTATGGACAAAAAATATTTGGATCCATCATAACTGTTCATACTACAAGGACCCAAAAGGTCATAATGTATGAGATCAAAACTGTTTTTGGATTTGTCGTGACTGACAGAAAATGGTAACTTATGCATTTTAGACATAGGACAAATAGAACAAGGTTGATTGATAGTTCTAGGAACATAATTGATATTCATCAAATCTAATCTAGAAGAAGACGGATGCCCCAGCCTATAATGCTAGAGGTCAAAGTCTGTAGTATTACTAGAAATGGTAGCTAACATAAAACTTTTAATTGAAATAATGAAAAGAGCTTCTATTAAGGTTGAAGGAGAGACTTGACTTTGCAGCAAATGGTATAAATCTAGCCTCATTTTACCCATTCCAGTAAGTTAAAAGGTCATGTACAAAGAAATTTTCAAAAAACAATATAAGACAACATCTGGATGATTGTGTTATTTTTATAGCAGATATTAGATTAAATGAAAAGGATGGAATACAAAGCACATTGTGTAAAATCAAGTTCTCTGTGATTTGTACAGATCCTATGTGTATGACATTAACAAAATCACCATTTGGAAGAGAAACCGAGTAAGAAACTTTGACTTAAGTGTCTATCATGTGATATGTAGCTCCTTCTATAGTGGTGAAGAAAGAAGTGGAATAGATCATGTGATTTGTAGCTCCAGTGTCTATTATCCATGGTGTATTCAAAATGTTTCTAGGGTGCCACTCAGGATTTTTATGTTTGTAGTGGTTGATATAGTAATGTGCTGAATCTTTTTATGACTTGAACAGAGCTAGAAGCTGTGCATGCTACTCTTGAGTGAACGTTACTTGATTGCTGTTGCTAGCATCTTCTTGTCCCAGTAAGGAGGCCAGGTTTGCAAAGGAGCTTTCCTTTCCATGTAATTTATGTCGGGGGGATACCTATGCATTTTGAAGTATTTATCAACAGAATGTTCAAGCATATAACAATGGCTATAAACGGGTTTATTAGGTTAGCTTTAAAACATCTCTCTAGTAAATCTCTAGGTGCTTTGCAGAAAGTACAATAATACTTCTTCTGTATTGTTCCATTCTGATGCATTGTATCATTGAAAGTCCCTCTGGTCGCAAGTGCCATCAAATCAAGCATGGAAAGGTTTGTTGAAAATTTTCTCCTCTTGTTGAATTATAGAGTATACCTCATTGAGAGTAGGAAAGGGTTTAATCAATAGAATCTGAGCATTGAGTGTTTGTACGAGTCATTCAACCTCGTTAAAAAACCTCATAACCTAATCTCTTTGCTAGTTTTCAACAACTGATTTTAACTCTCCACATGTACAGTTATGAATAGATTTATAGTTCACTAATTCATCAAGAATAGTTTTGTATTTTGAGTAGACACTTACAATATCTTACTTTTTGCATTACAGTGATAATGGCTAGTTTTACCTCATAAACCCTTTGAGCATTTTATTGTCCTAGTTGATGTTCTAGGTCTACCTAAAGCTCACTAGCTGTATCAGCATACAAGGTGTAGGATTTGACATCAACGGACATTGTGTTCTGCAACCAAGCAATCACTATCGCATTACAGCGGAGCCAGTACTCCATCAAGAAGCTATTGGGATATGCTGGTTCACATAGGCTTCCATCAATGAAACATAGCTTATTTTTTTATTTTGAGAGCTCGTTTCATGGACTTGCCCATGCATAATCGTTGGTATTATCAAGGACATGAGTGAATAATATTGCACATAAACTGTAATTCCCACCAATGTAGTAGGAACTGCAGGGATGAATTGGGTCATTAGGATTTGGAATAAGATAAAATTTGGGGTTGGATTTGTGTTGGCATTTTGGTTAATGTTTGGATTTGGATTTGTGTTGGCATTTTGGTGAGTGTTTGGATTGCTAGTTGAGTCTATAGCAGCGCTCTGAGTATTAGCTAGAGCCGTGGCTCTGATACCATAAAAAAATATGATACCAGCAAAATGAAACTAATAGATACGTAGAGAAAATGGTGAAAGAAATATTTTCACCCATGGAATCAATAAATATGTACAATCAACTATATATAGAATTAGTAAGAAAAATCTAGAAGAAAACAAATATGTACCATCTGCTATACAAAACAAACTAAATCTAATTGGCAACTGAAAATCCATATAACCCTATAAAAATGATCCCATTTGCCCCCACTTGCAGAATATTCTTCTATCCTCTATCTTCATTCTCTTTTGTATATTCCAAAAGATGGTTTCCTTCCTACTGATCCTGATTGCCACTTTGGATTAGTTGGTGCCGACTGTAGACATAAAAAGTAATTAATGGATTCGGTCAATTTAAATAATTAGTCCAATTATATTTATTAAATTAAAATCTACTATGGTCCAAAAAATTCAAAGGTCCATCCCACTTTTTCAAAATTAGTAATTACTTAATTATTCCTTTTAATTAAAGATAATTGAGTGGTTACCAAATTGGTTTGAATTCCCCTATAAATAGGACTAAAGGTCCATAATTTCATAAGTGAAGGTGTAAAAGAAAATTACAAAGTGTTGAAAAAATTCTAAAGTCGGAGGAAGAGAAGAAACTCTCTCAAACCTAAGTCCGCCAAACACCAATAAGATCAAAATCTTCTTCAAACCAAGCAAGTCCAAGCAAAGTCCAAGAAGATCAAAGACTTCTTCAAATCAAAGTCCCGAAATGCAAATCCAAACCTTAAAGTCCAGTTCTCAACAAATCAGATTTTTCAACAAATTTTGAAATTCAGGATTCAAGCCACGTGACCTCTTATCTTCAAACATTCAGATCATTAATGAGAGAATTTTGCAATTCTGCAGTTACAAGAAGATTAACATCCACTTTTATTTCTCAAAAATAAATT
This sequence comes from Fraxinus quadrangulata, assembly GCA_903798255.1. Classification (NCBI taxonomy): domain Eukaryota; kingdom Viridiplantae; phylum Streptophyta; class Magnoliopsida; order Lamiales; family Oleaceae; genus Fraxinus; species Fraxinus quadrangulata. Next base: position 5,088 of record CAIGRB010141496.1, on the reverse strand, counting down.
TGTAACAATTTCTCTACTTTAATACATCAAATTTGTCGTATAAATATCTTAGCACGCCCGATGGGACCTTCGTGTCCTTTTATCTTTTGATCTTAGAATCTTTAAATTTCACCCACTGCATCAACAATGGCAAATGAAAAGTCAAAGAAAACTTTGAATCATTGAAGAGGCACTTGTTGAACTCTTCCATATGACTAGATCCCAAACAGAAATTGGGAAAACTCAACTGGTTCCACCATTGAGGAAGTTTTCTAACAAAGACAAAATGAAAATTGCTTGCAAGAAGCTGGACTCTCGTTCGACAGAAAAGACCAAGAGTTTGACCAAAAACTCTAATTTTAGTTCCATCTCCAGTGGAAGGTCCATGTCTGGATCTTCTCATGCCACTTCTACATGAAGCTGGGGGGCTACACTTCATCTGAAGAATTACTCGAGCCATTGATTGTCACGGAAGCAAAATTGGGCTCTGATGACCGAATCCAACAAATGGTTATAGCTATTGAAAAGTTAACAAAGTCACTAAATGAAAAGATGCATAGATTAATGAACTCATACAGAGGCTGGGGTTGAAAAATTTGTTGGTTGAAGGCAACCAAGAAAGTATAGGATCTTCCAAAACTAAAGATCTAGAAGCCCAAGAACGCCAATAGAAGTAAGATATGCATGATCGAACAGTTGTTCAAAATGTGTTACATGACACTGCTCAAATTTCTACTTGGCTCTCTATCCGTCTGACATCTTCAATATATGATTTTGGACACCATTCGTGCCCAGTATGGTGGTTCACCGAAATTTTCATTGGTTTATGCCAATCCCTATAGTCTTCGAATTGATGAAATGAGATGTCACTTGGTTACCAACCTCCAAAATTCCAGTGTTTTGATACGACGGGCAATATGAAGCAACATTTGCTCATTTAATTGAAACGCGTAACAACATAGGCACTTACAATGATACCATGGTGAAGCAGTTCGTAGCTCCCTCAAAGGTGCTGCATTTGAATGGTATACAAACTTACCGTCTGGGTCAGTTGATAGTTGGGATCAATCGAGAGATAATTCTTGACACGCTTTTGAAGCACCAGGAGAACTGTTAGCCTTCTAGAACTTGCTGGAACGAAGCAGAGGAATGAAGAGCCCATCATAGAGTACATCGAACTTGAGGAACCTCGTGCTTAACTGCAAAAAAGAATTAATGAAGTATCTTCCATTGACATGTGTGTACAAGGTATGCATTAGGAATTACCCTATAATTTCCAAGCTAAGTTGGACCATTCATTTGAAAAGTTGGCAACACATACTCATGACCTAGAACTCCAAATTACAAAGCATTGAAGTTACTTACCAAGTGATCCACGTGACAAGAAATATCCTAAGAAAGAAATTTAAAAAGATGCCAAGGCAGGTAAGTCCAAATAAGTTATAACAATCTCTACTATCACTACAAGATAGCCTTCCAAAGGTTGAGCTCAAGTCCAAAACCGAAGCTCAAGTTCAGACCTAACAAAGGAAAGTCCAAAGCATATGTCATTTGAATTTGAAAGAACTTGAAGAGAAGAAGTACACATTCTCAGATTCTGAAGTTTCTGGAATTCTAGATCAACTTTTTGAATAGAAGATAATCAAGCTTCCAATACCAAAGAGACCGGAGGAAGCTAGTACAACTGATCATCCTAAATATTATAAATTTCACAGTATCATCAATCACCCAGTGGAGAAGTGTTTCTTACTGAAAGATTTTATTGTCCACTTGGACAAAGAAAATAAGATCAATATTAAAATTGGAGAAAATCCAACAGTTTTCTGCTCGATAGTTTCATTTGGATCATTAGATCAAATTCCCATTGCAAAGGAGGAGCATCATTTTCTTTTACATACGATGCTAATAAATCTCTGATTGAGGAATTTAGACCTCAACTTTCAAAAGGAGCCATCCCAGTGGAGTTTAAGGTAGACGGAGAAGTCACCATCAATTACGTTTATCTAGAGATGGCTGAACCACGTGCATCCAATTATTCAACCTTTTACAAAATTATGACATGTGACTTGGATGTTTGGGATTCTAATTTAGAATATAAAGATGAGATCGATGATTACTGGTCCACCTTCATAAGCAAGAAGAAGAAATACCAAATGTCAGACAAAACAGGTAAAATATAACTTTCTACGCCTTTTGTAAGACCAAAATTGGGGGCATTGGGTATAGAAGTTCAACCCAATAAAGAAGTAATTCTAGAAGAAAATCAAAGGGCATGGACTTTTGTGAAAAGACATCATTGAAAGCCTCAATAATTTTCAAGTGCCCGTGTTTACGATGAGAAATCGAGACCAAGAAGGAGACCAAGGAACAACTAAAAAAGAAAGTTTAAAGTCAAATCAAGAGTATCTAGTAAATCAATAGAAGTAGAAACTACTTTACGTGCTCCTTCTGAACTACCAACCCTGGGTGATTTGTTTCCTAAAAGTTTATTTGACAATGAATGTTTTACCTCCAATTTTATCAACGTAGAGAAGAAAAATAAGGCAATGAATGTATCGGAGGGAGTTCGAAGTAGAAGAAAACTATCTCACGACTCAGCAATATTCCTTCCAATATGAGTTTAGCAGAGTCCCTTATTTTTCCTTTAGACGATCGAATGGCTTTAATCGCAATATTGATCGATTCGACAGTATACGACGGCGAGGTCTTAGAATATATTAGATTCACAACCCGACATGATTGTATGACCACCATCACATTTGACGGTGAAGATTTACAATTGGGTTCTCGTTTACATAATAAACCACTGTATGTCAGTGGTTATATTCGAGAATGCAGAATAAATCGCATAATGATTGATTGTGGATGTGTCGTAAATATTATGCCAGTCAAGACAATGAAGAATATTGGAATTAATGTT
>CAIGRB010141482.1:77211-89107 GCA_903798255.1 Fraxinus quadrangulata | reverse complement strand
ATTAAATAATTTTACCTAATTAAAGAATTTTAAAATAGTTAAATTATGGAATTTTTTTTTAATTAATTAAGTGAAATCAATTAAATAATTTCAAATTAATTAAGTTTTACATTATTTAAAGAATTTTACATTAATTAAATTATGTAATTTTTAAAATGACCTAAATTAAATTAATTAAAGAATTTTAAATTAATTAGGGAATCTTTAATTAATTAGGGAATTTTAAACTCATTAAATTATTGATTTTTAAAATTACTTAAAGAATATTAAAATAATGGGCCGACTGTTATCAGGTTCCATGTTAACAGCCGGCTGTTATCAGGGAGCCTGATAACAACCGGCTATTAACAATATGGCTGTTAATAGGCCGGTTGTTAACAATCGATATATTAACAGCAGATCTATTAACAGCCGACTGTTAATGGGCTGATTGAATTAACATTATGATAGAGTGAGCCCTACTCTTCAAATGGTTGATTGTACCCATGTTTGCCGTTGGACGGTTCTTTTCTAACTCATTGTAATTTATGTAATTACATGTCGTGTTGGACCCATAGTAGTAGACGGCCCGTGTGGACGTAGAAGGTCTCATGGGGGTCGACGGCCTCATAGGGTTGACGACCGTATGCGGTAGACGTGAAGCATATCTCGAGTAGTCCTGATCTCAATTGCCCACATGGATAATTATCAATGTCATCTTATATCAGAAACTATAGTGATAACCAAGTGTTTAAAGTTGTGGGTCGAGCCTTGGTTCATTTGGTTGATTTTTGAGCCCAAAATCAAAGATCTCTATTGGATTTTAACGACGGTTAAAAATAAAAATAGAAGTCAATGTTAGATGGCAAGTTCAGCATCAAGAAATGGACATTTGAAAAAGACGCGTAGTGCTTCAGTCAACTCAATTGAAAATACATAATAGCGAAAAGGTTACTTTCATGTATTTCCTCGAAAATAAATGCTCTGACCTGTTACCCTACCTTCAAAATCTGTTGCGTGGAGCAATCATTATGGAGGAGGATCCCTTGTGCGCAGAAGAGTACAGTTTGTGAGAGAACCTGGAATCCAATTGAGGCATATCCCGCGATTTAACTCCGTCCATTGCGGAGGGACCGGTGATGGGTGGTCCAGAATATAGTTTGGCGTAAGCTGGGATACCGGGTATCAAAAAAAAAATCTGCTTGGAAGATATTTGATAATAATGATTATATTTCCATCTACGCTACCTACAAAGTTAAGAGAGAGAGAGAGAGAGAGAGAGAGAGAGAGATGTATTATAAATTAATGGTGGCGAAATGGGGACTTAGTAATGCAGTTATATAAGTATTAAACAATTATTCAATAATTGAAACCACATTTTGATCTACTCAATATTTTTAAACTGAAAATTGAGATATTTAGAGTCCAGTTACAAGATTCTTATAAATTCAAACCTAGCCTATATATACATTAATAATTAGCCTCACAAATTATACTCTTACAAATTGCTTTAACATTTTGGAATATTCTTGTGGTACATAAATATATACATAATACCTCACATAATGGTGACCTATTAGGGCGCCACCTCGTCATTATGTGAAACTTTAAGTTAAATATTATGTACTACAAGTATAGTCGTAACATTTTTTAATATTTCTGTCATTTTTGAGTTAAAAACTTCTTTATAGAATTAAGGGAATGTTTGGTGGTGCGTCTACACAATATATATGTTCTCCATGTATACAAGTTAAGGTCTGAATAAGAAAATTAAAAATTATTTATTTATAAGCTTATCAAATATCAAGTATAGTTTTTAATTTGATGAAAGCTATAAAATAACTAACAAATCAAGTTGGACATTTATAACTCAAAATTCTATAAATTTAAAAGGTGAAAATAAATGCTCTGACCTGTTACCCTACCTTCAAAATCTGCTGCGTGGAAGATATTTGATAATAATGATTATATTTCCACCAACGCTACCTGCAAATTTAAAATAGAGAGGGAGATGTATTATAAATTAATGGTGGGGGATCTACTCAATATTTTTAAACTGAAAATTGAGATATTAGAATCCAGTTACAAGATTCTTATAAATTCAAACCTAGCCTATATATACATTAATAATTAGCCTCATTAGAGTTGTCGATAAATAACATTCTAGATAATACGTGTAAACATACATTTTAAATTAAACTTAAAAATACGCTGGAGCAATTCAGAATCAACTTTTCTATAGATCGAAGTCTGTGTTTGGTTAGGTCTAGAAATGTAGTTACTTTCAAGCAAGTATTTTTAAAAATTATTTTCATTTTCGAGATTTTTTTATTTTATATTCACAAAAGCAAGTCCTTATATAATTTTCACAAAAAGGTATGGGGACAAGAATATAATCGCGATAATAGTCGATTCAGAGGTAGTTGACAAGAAAAGAAAAATAATAAAATTAATAACTTGTAAAAATTCATTTTAAACATTACAATTTATTGGGCATGTCTAACAGAAAATGAGCAGAACAAAATTGTGGGCATAGATTTGTAATATCGCAAAAGTTTTACATTTTAGATGTGAAGGAATTATTTATTCATGCAGGTAACATGGGCCGTATAACTTTAAAAAAGGACACAAAATTGTCAGCCAAGTTAGGTACATAAAAGAAAAAAATATATATATAGGGTCAACAGAAGATATTAATTTTTTATTGATAAAACTGATATTGATGTACCAACTTTTAACTTTATAATTTAAGCTCTACGAATTATTTCAGAGTTTAGAAATTGATATTTCTCCAAATTAGAATCAGTCTATATTTATTTAAACAATTTGCAACCAAATACAAAATTATTTATATAACGATTATTTGATCTATTAATAGATAGGGCTGCATCTGATGTACATAAGTCACATTTCGTTTCATCAAATTTTAAAATATCATAAATGCATACCGTAAATTTTATCAAGATATTGGGAACTTACTATAGTTACTATTTATGTAAACAAAACTAACAAGAATGAGACAAACACGAAAACCATCAAATTTGGAACCCTTAAAATCTCAATCAAAGTTAGGCCACCATTTATATAAGTTGGTGTACAAAAATAAATGCCACCAACACATTTGTACTAGCCCCAATAAATGTTGAGTTATTTAGCAGCCATTTTGGGTTCATATAATTAATGAATAGTGATGAACAAAGTTGTGTGTTTCCATTAAGGTCCATGTAACGTGGATGAGATCCAATCTTACATTATATTAGAAAATAGAAATAGTGGAATTACACTACCCATTGATGCCAGCTTATGTAATTAATATTTATTCCACAAATCGTTATATTTTTTTCATTAAAAACAAAGGACTTGTGTGGGCTATTAAGGAGCACAAAACGCATCAACTCTTTGTCCGGTCCATTTCGCTGCTATATTATATATATATATATATATATATGTATATCAGAATTAGATTGAAGAACAAGAGGCAAAATGGGAAGATCCCCTTGTTGCTCTAAAGTTGGGTTGAAGAGAGGACCATGGTCAACCGAAGAAGACGCTCTTCTAGCTAATTACATTCAAGAACATGGAGAAGGCCATTGGAGATCTCTTCCTCAGAAAGCTGGTAAAGAAATCAATCCCATCTTCATCTACATTTTTGGTACAAAGTACTAAGCATACTGTCTAATTTACGAACTGAGAACTAATTGTTTGAAATTTTGTGGGCGAAGGGCTATTGAGATGTGGGAAGAGTTGCAGATTGCGATGGATGAACTATCTCCGGCCGGGAATAAAGAGAGGAAACATTTCCCCTGATGAAGAAGACCTAATAATTAGGCTTCATTCACTCCTTGGCAATCGATGGTCACTAATTGCCGGAAGATTGCCAGGTCGAACGGACAATGAGATCAAAAACCACTGGAATACCCACCTCCTTAAAAAACTCAATAATGCCGGAATACAACCTAAACCTCACAAAGATTTACCCAAACCCCCAAAAAAATCCAATAAGTCAACACCTCCCGCCGCCGGCGTCAAGAAGAAGAAGAAGAAGACCAAAACTACTGCAGCGGAGGCGGCGGCTCCTAAAACTACTGTTTATTTACCAAAACCCATCCGGTTTTCTTCAGCGTTTCCTAGAAATAACAGCTGTGATAGTTTATTAGTGAGTGGCTCAGGTTCATCATCAAATGAAGGAGATAATAATGTGGAAAAGGAGAATGCAGTTTTGGAAGTATCGTATGTGCCATGTCCTTTGTTTGAATTAGATGGAGATGAAATTTATGATCGAGTTGGAGTTTATGGTGATGATCAAGATTTTCTCAACCTGCACCATTCAGATTTTTACGACGATGTAAATATGCTTGATAAAGTCTACGATGAGTATTTGCAACTTCTGTAAAATTGAAAAAACAATGTTCGTTAGCATGTTTTGAGTAATTCTTGTAAGTATTTTTGTGCAAAGTCGCTCTTAAGTTTGTACTGAGTTTTATCATATTCTTTTTATTCTGAAATATTCAGTCACCGGTACTATTGTACATAACTTTGCAAAACTACGTCATTTAAAGTGACTAGTACAAGCAATTATTTGAAGGCAGAACAAAATTTTTATTACTCAAGTGGATTCCCTTCCACGAGACAATTTCACATTATTCCTTTTCTAAATTTCTAACCGTGAGAAATGATCTAGTCATTTACAAATTTGGAGCCTGCTTCCAGGCCACTGAATTTGATCTCCTAATTTTGATTTATGCATCCGAGTATAAATCTACGAAGAATGAACTAGAGCATATCAGAGACTTGAGATAGTTTGAAAAGAAAAATTAATACGTCACTCACTAGTTGGGATTTCCATTTTAGGCTCGAACCCTATCCTTTTAAAAATTATTTTTTAAATTTATTTTTAATTATACGTTCTCTCAATAAAATCCATGTTTGATTTAGTGAATTTTGGTTTAAAATTGATTAAAATTTTAGATTGAAAATTGATGTGATTAAAAAAAAAATTTAGTTTTAAAATATTGAAACCAAAGGGGGAAAAATAATTTTGCACTCCACTTTTTATTGCACATTCTCCAGAAAATCAATTTTCACAAATATATTCAAAAAAAAATATCTATTATACAGGGATTAAATGAATAAAGGTAGATCAAAATTCTTTGCTGTTCGTTTATTATTGGAACTATAATCAAGTCCTTCTCTTTGCACTATTGACAAATCAAACTAATTATCTAATTGAATGAAATTATTAATTATATCCTCTACTTGTTAGCACAAAATAAAAAACTCCGAAGTCAAAAGTAATCTCAGATCTAGAAAAAAATTTATTTCCAATTAATTGAATGTGATATGAACTTAGAAATTCATGGCATATAAAACTCACAGCAGCCCAAATTTTGTCTTCATATATTGTAATGACAGCATAATTTCCCCATAATTCTACCTCTTCAATCATTAAAACTGTTTTTCTTTTACTATCTCTTTCGAAACAGCCATCCAAGGTTCCACTAATTGGGTTGCTTTCGAAATGTTGGTACAAGTCAAATTCAAGCACAACTTGGTATTTTGTATTCATTAACCTAAATATCTTTTGAATTTAACCACCAAAGTTTTGTCCGAAGTTGAACTCCATTAATTCTTATTCATCTTTACGTTAAATTCATTCAATATTCACGTCGGATCATGCAATTAGAATTTAGTCACGTAGAAATGATCTCATGAAATCAATCATCGAAAGACATAATACCATATTTTAACTACAAGCAAAGAGAAAACGTCCTACTCAAACTAATCAACTAGTATATAATAAGAGCTCACGTTCGTGGCATCAGAATGACTTCATTCTCGTATTCTTCAAGTCTACATGCAAGAGACGTTCAAATTTTTTAATCCTCACTATACATCCTCATGAAATATGTGAATGGGACGCATTTAAAAAAATCAAGACTACCATAGATATGACACATGATTTAGGTCATCGATTATGTAAATTTGCAGTTTTGAAAAGTAGCTAGAAATAATGTACCTCCCTCCTTTTTTTTCGTGCATACGTGGACGGTGCAAATGAAAAGAAAAGAAAAGAAAAGTCAGAAAAATGTGTACAAACGAGAAATTATAGGAGAAGACAAGACTGCATATATACAAATTTGTTTTGTCCACGTGGGGATTTAGCTTTTGCTTGTAAAAATAAATAACAATGACTCCCACCTGTTTATTTGGAAGGGAACATAAAATAAGAGTTCACGAAAAGCAAGTCAATTATGTTTGGTATTCTTTTGCTGAATATTCTTAAGAATATCATACCAAATTTTCAATGTCCAATGAAATATTTTTGCATTGATGCTCCTTTTTAGTTGGAAGTACAACTTAAATATCTCAAGGACAAATTAGTCCATGAATCTTCAAATTCCGCAATTATCTTGATCTGATACTAATGGATGGATCGATCATTCCACCACCCTCTCAGTCTCAAGTCTTTCGTTCAGCCTAGTTTATTTGCTCATAAGGTATAAGGGCACTAGGGTTTTACGATCCTCAATTTTATTTTATAGTAGGATTGGTGCATCGTTGAGACGCCAAGCATAATGAAGTGGGTCTTGTAGGAGGTGAAAGTGAAACTACATAATCAGTGCTTGTTTGAGCCCCATTTTTTTGGGGTAAAATTGATTTTGTAATAATAATTTTGTGAAGAATGTAGTTAAAAATTAGAGAAAAAAATTGAGTTTAAATTTTATTGGAAAAGTGAATTTATAAAAAAATGAGTTTTTTTGTAGAATGGAGGGCTCAATTTTTTAAGAGCAACTTCAATGCAAGCGTAAATTGCATTAAAAGTGTACCACGTCACGCCAAATACTTATTTGTCAATGAAAAAGGTGAATGATGTTTAGCGGGCCCCGCACATGTGGAGGGTGTCCTTTTAATTTTTTTAAAATTTATCTTTGCTACTTGACTACGCCCTCTCTCTCGTACATGAAATTCACAATTAGTGCAATCCACAACCCAATTAAAAATGTTCTCTCCATCCTTCAAATTGCTGGACGCGTGACAACGATGCACATTATATATTGAAGATACTCTTTACTAATCTTTTATTCACAAAAAAGCATTGTTTAATACCCTGTAACACTCTGAACCGTTGGCACACCACGTTAACAAAAGCTAAATTACAATTTGTATGCACAAAGACCTTAAATCAGCAATAGGGTCATAATTGGGTGGGTCCCAATAAATATCATTAAATATGTGAAAGCAAATCACATTTATTCAATTATTGCTTTTTGTTTATTCAATTATTGCACGGCACTTTTTCTTTTCCTGTTTTGATTGTTTAATTTGTGTACAATTGCTAAATTTCCCACAACAAAAAATCTACCAAAATTAACATCTAATAAAAAATTAAAAAAAAAAAAGCCATTACAACGAAACTATCGTAATAGTACATGTAAACCCAATTTGAATTTATACAGAAGTTGAGTAGTCATATTTATTCCAGTATACCAGGTGCAGGCGTACCTAACCTGCAGAATATTGGGCCAACATCTGTTACGAGGTTGCATATATCAAGACAATTCGGCACCGTGTGATTTCCTGCTCAATCTCCCTACCCATTCCTTTCCTCTCCTTTCCTTTGCCCCCACAAATTACGAAAATAGTACAATTACACTAGTGCATCTTTACCATTCTTTAATCTTTCGTCTTTTGGTGGGGGTGCACCGTGATCGTGAGCATGTTGATTACTCTTGTGCTACGTTAGGATAACAAATCCATGATTTCAATAACGATTTACATGTAAAACTTGCGACTTTCTCCACTTCGAAGCGGCCACAAGTCGCCCCAAATAGACCGTCGAGCTTGATGATGCAGCGATGGATTATTACTCTGCGTGACAACAACGCGATCGAAGGATCCCTCAGTACCCTCGTAATTCATTGCTCGACAAACATCAAATTCAACCCGCTTGCCCCTCCTTAGTGGCATGTAAATTATTCGACCCCAGCCACTGCCAAGATCAGCTCGAGGCTTTTCTACTTCTTCGTAGTCTTCTTCTGCATCATCAATTTCAGTAATAGAATCTGTTTCAGACATATCTGAATCACATGACGGTGCTGGATGATCCTCATATTGGTCATCCTCGGCAGAAGCTTCTGTTGTGAATTGATTTTCTGACATAAAATTCAACATTAAGAGCATGTTTGGGATGCTTAAATTAAACATCAAGTTATTATAAATTGTGAGTCATATAAAATGAGTGAATAAAAAGTATATTCGACTGGCTCAAAATTGTAATATAAGCTTGGCCAAATATGCACTAAATATATGTTTAGCTAAGCCCAAAAAGAGTAACTACACAGCAAACACGTTTGAGCTCTTTTATAAGTGACTTTTGGGGAGATTTTTATTTCAAAAACTCAGTCTTAAGTTCTAACTTCCCAGAAAAAGTATTATACCTTTTTTAGGCTTAGGCAAACACGATCTAATTAATTTCACAAAATACACAGCAGAATTTTTCTAAATTAAAATGGTTACATACCAGTGTCAATATCAAGATCTTCTGGTATTCTTTTAGCATGTATCTCCTTCAATGTTTCAAACTTCATACCATCAAGTGGCCAAGGTCCTCTGCTCAAAATAACAAATTATTTTCTTAACAAGATAATCATGCCTTGACTAACATTGAGTTCAAGAAAACTGACAGTTTTAAGGATTTAAGTGAAATTAAGAATCAACCAAATTATTAGAAGTGTATAGGACTCCGAAAAAAGCAAATAAACTGACAAATTGAAATACTCGCCTTGGGCGTGTTCCTCGCCTGAAAACAATGTAAGAGAACTTTTCATCTTCAAAGCCACGTAAAGAATTATCCTTGGATCGCTAAGAAAAATTAACAATAAGCAACATAAGTTATTTATCATTTTCCCATGAAAAGGAAAGAGGTTCTAATTATAAATACGATCGAAGGTTAAGCCACATCAAGGACAATTGAATTACAATAAAAGCAGTGTTCTAGAAAATGTAAAGTGTGATTAGGCATGGAGTCAAAACTTCAAGCTTTACGAGCTTAACTGAGCCTAGGTGAGTCTTAGGCATAAAAAAACGTTTTCTTATTTTTAATATTATTTTAAATTCTTAAATCATTTTAAAAATAATTTAATAACTAAAATAATACATATCAAATATCTAAAATTATAAAATCCTATATTTAAAAATTCCTACAATTGATCAATTATACAATTTTTAAATTTTCGAAATGTAAAAATTAGAATATTTTTTTATAATTTCAGTTTTCAACTAGACGAGACTTACTTAATATATTTATAGGAACTTTATACATGTTTTTGAAATTTGCAACAAAATAAAGAGTCCGGAGATCATAATTACATAATGTAGATATCATCATAGCTTAAATCTTATTTAACTATTTAAATAAAATCGTTTTTAACTACTGTACAGATAACATCTTTTAAAAACTTGAAATTAAAGTAAAATGAAAAGTTTTTTAAAAAAATAAAAAATAAATTAATAAGTTAAAGTCAAATAAAAGACTTTTAAAAAAAAGGAAAATAAAAAACTAATAAAGTGGGCTAGGAACAAAAGAGAGGAAAGAAAAATTCAACAGTTCAAGGATTGGAAAAAAAAGCGTCCAAGTGCGAAGTGAAGCGTTTTGCTAGAGTTTCGAACCTATGCGAGCTTTTTAGAACACTGATAAAAGGGTGAAAATGACCTTGGATTGCTTAAAAAAAAATGAACATGTAAAATCTATAGAGAGTTCAAACATAAGAACTGATGTAGGATCAATGGGGCAAATTTCAATAATAGAAAAAGAAAGGAGAGAGAGCAGTAAAGAAAGAAACGGAAAGACAAACAGGGGAAAAGGGAAACAGGGCAGCCGCCAATTATATTTTCATTCAATCATTAACAGTCTAAATTATAATGTCAAAACTATATAAATAGTAAAAACATAGCTAAGTGATGGGTTTGAACTAACCCACTACTACAAGCCCAATAATGATAAAAATAGAAAACATAAATGATAAAACCTAATAATAATAAAAATTAAGTCTTGATGATGTCCGCATCAACTCAACGAACATCATCGAGATCGAGATTTATTTATATTGTTATTTGACTTATTAATTTTATAATTGTGCTTGTAGTAGCGGATTGGCCCAAGCCCTTCAAGTTAGGTTTTTGCTATTTATTTGATTTTTCATTGTTGGTTGAATTAGTTGATGATTGAATAAAATTATAGATGGCGGCTATCACGCTTTTTCTTCCCTTCCTTGTTTTCTTTCACGATTTCTTCCCCTTGTCCCCGTTTCTTCTTCTTCATCTTCTTCTGCTTTGATTCTTCTCTTTGTTGTGAAATTAATTCTCCACTTATCCTACATCACCTGCCCTCCTGGTAAAGCTCTTGGCATCGGTGACTGAGTAGAGTTCTTCCATGGCTGACAATCAGTAGCGGATCCAGGATTGGAGCTTAGCTAAGGTAATCGCTGACCATTGAACGTCGACGGTCAACGACCATAATAATGTGGTCATTTATTAATATTTAATTAAATAATACTAAAAAATCTTAAACGTAAAAATCATATACAACACAAATTCACTAAACTTCCTTTTTGGAATATTGAAGGTTTCATTTAACATCTAGAGTGAACTCAATTCAAAATTTTAGACAGTAACTAGTATAGTACTCTCGTAAAACACATAACTTGCAATATAGGTAGACTATAATGGATGTCATATTTAACAAAACCTCACACTTTAACAGTCTTTCCATTAGTAAAACTTGGAAATTCAGACCTTCAGGTAATTTCTAAGTTGCAAAGAGAAGAAAAGGAAAAGAGCATAGAAAATGAGACACACATGTGAGACACCTAACGAGGTATTTAGAAGTAACATTTGACAAAATGAAAGTCATATTACTGACCTCAACTAACCAAAGCTTGATATTGTCATTAGCAAACTACGTGTCTTTCAAATTTTAACCCCGAAGTCCCTTCATAAGTGTAGACAACGGCTCATTTTCTTCCATCTGTGCCCTCACCCTTTTGATCTCTTGTGATACATCTTGCATTCTCTACAATTCCCAAAATCACATAACAGCAAGACATCATTATTCACTACTTCAATCCATCGTAGAACGTTTGAACACCTAACAAATACCATGATCTTTTACCGAATACCAAAAATTTCTCAACAGTTGGTTAAGCATAAATGAAAATTCCCAATATTCTCAAATTTACAAAATTCTCAATATTCTCAAATTCACAAAATCCCAAATTCTCAAATTTACAAAAATCAAAATCCTCATAGTCAAGAGTCAATGCTACAGGCTTGCAAACACATCCATAGCTCATAAACATAATTCATAAAACATAAATGATAAATAAAAAAAATCAACTAAACTCTGAAAAACAAAAACAAAAAGAAAAAAAGAGAAGAGTAGTCGAGTAGACTCACAACAGCGAAGCCAGTGGTGAAGATCGGAGGCGGAGAGGCTAGGCATCGTCGGCAACCGGCAGCAGGGCAGGGGTTGAGACGGTGGGACCACTAGGTTCGACCATATGAGGGATTAAGATTCAATTTGCATAATTGCTGGTGAGGAAATAAGTGGAAATGGTCGGCTGACCTGGCCATTTTTCCACTTTGGCCTTTGACCACTTAAAAAAATAGAAATTGAGAATTTAAGAGCAAAACCCAAAAATACCCTCATTTCTCACATCACACATACGATCGAAAAAACTATGTAGAAAAAGAAAAATAATCTCAGTCGGGAATCAGTTGACCACAACCCCGCTCATAGTCGGCAACCCAACCACCAACGACCAGTCACTAGCGAAGTGATATTTAACAAGGTTATTTTTTTTTATTGTGATTGTGGTTTTGATTTTTCTTGAATGGTAAAGTTTAGATTCAGGATTTA
>CAIGRB010141482.1:53138-67314 GCA_903798255.1 Fraxinus quadrangulata | reverse complement strand
AAAAAAAAAAAAAAAAAAGGGCTGATTAGCTGCGGAACAGGGACGGGTTCGAAAAAATATAAATAGGAAAAGGTTCAATATTTTCCATCCCCAATCCCGTCTATGTATCCCGATTCCAAAATCCATAATCGGAAGCCTCTCAAAGCCGCACAACTCTCCCCAGGACGCCTTAAAATCCCCCTTCACGCCTGCTACAGCAATACCAATAGCAAAAATAATAAAAAGTTCAAAGCAGAAGCTCATTCAAGACTCCCCCTACGAATTTGATACCAAAGATTCTCCCGCTTCACTTCCTAGTATGTTTTATTTTATTATTTAACTGGGTTTGCGATTTTGAAGTTTACTGGGGATGAATTCTTGATTTTTGGATTTTCAGGGCCTTTAACGTCTGCCCAATTGTCTAATTTGAGCTCGGGAGTAAAGGAAGCGGGAATACCTCTATTTTTTCTTCTTCGGGTTCAAGAATCGCCGGCAGTCACTGAGGCGAAGCAGCTGGTCAACTGGTCTAGGGCTCGAATCGAACAGCTTCTGTCCTGCGGAACTTCACGGACTCAGGGGCGGAAGTGGCGAAGCAGCTGCGGCCTGCGAGACCCGAGGCGGAGGGAGGTGGAGGAGGCTGAATTGAAATGGAGGCTGGAGCTGCGAGGATGATGGTTTCAATTAAATGGATTGGGCTGGGGAATGGTATTGGGCCGTCTACATTAGGGCTGGGGAATGGTATTGGATCTCTTGGGATGGCAGACTGGCAGTAAATATATTAATGGTGTGTTTGAACCACATTATTTTGAAAAAATATGTTTTGGAATAATAGATTGATGGAGAATGTGTGGTTAAAAAAAAAAAAAGTTATTGATGTGATATAAAAATATTATTTTATTGAAAAATGTGTGGTTAAAAATTAGTAAAAGAATGAGAATGTGAATTTTAATATGGTTCAAACAGGGGCTAATTAAAAAAACTGCCTGCCTCTAGGCTCCATCCGATAGGCGCACCAGCAACATTTGAGGTGAATCATTTTTTTTTTTTGCTACCTCGAAACTAAATATTTTGTCTTCAGTAATCAATATATATACCTTATGTATAGATAAAATTGCCTTAATATTTGGTATTTGTGTTTATTATTGGAGTAGGAAGGAGGATGGTATTTGTGTTTATTATTCAACAACTTAGTTATTATTTGGTATTTGTGTACAGATAAAATCTCCCCAGGACGCCTTAAAATCCCCCTTCACGCCTGCTATATATACTGATTACTGAAGACAAAATATTTAGTTTCGAGGTAGCAAAAAAAAAAAATGATTCACCTCAAATGTTGCTGGTGCGCCTATCGGATGGAGCCTAGAGGCAAAGAGTCATCGGCGACGAAGGGTTTTTATTGGGCCTAAGCGGTGGATTAATGGGTTTTTAATTGGATGGGCTAAACAAATAAAAAAGAAGGATAACAACAAGTGTAGGAGGAGATTTTTTTATAATGAATTTTATGAAAAATATTTTTGAAAACATATACTTAAAAAAAAATATTGGCTCACTTAAAAAAATATTTTATTAAAATTAAATTTTAAAGAATATGTACCAAACAGAGCCAAAACTACCCTACTTTTCTAAACTGAATGAAGAGTCTATTATTTATAGGAGACATGTCAAAACCCTAAAATTAAGTTAAAATATGAAAATTAGGTTAAAAATCGCATAAAATCGAAAAAGAAGGAAAGAAATTTGCGACTCATCACTCGAGTGAGAAATGGGCGACAACTCAACGATGGGCGGGCGACGAACTCCCTGTTCCAATTTTTCTCCTATCACTCGAGCTATAAGCGAGCGCCATCCAGCGTCGTCAATCCCTTTTTTTCCTTCTTGGATCCTATTTTGTCATCTTCAAACCCAAAACTCCACAACGCGAAATCCTAGATCCAATTTGGACCGAATTTGAGTCACAAAACCTAACACACTTATATTCACGAGCCCCGAATTTGTAGCAACATAACAAGTCGAAGCAACTGCCTAGAATGAGAAAGAACAATATATGTTATCCTAATTCTAAAAATCGAGTATGATCAATTATATCTTTTGTTTCAAGAACGTAAAGATATTTTTCATAGACTCCAAATGCTTTTTGGTTAGTTCCATTATTTTGCTTCTACATGCTATTTTAGATTATTCTACTTTTATATATAGGCATTCATAACTCTACAATGAATAACATGTTTCACTAATCTCTAAAAGTTATTTCATATGTAAATAAGTAAGTTTTTATTGACCTTTATTTTCTCATAATAACTTTTATACTTAAAAGTATGAAAAGCATAACTTATTGCATTACCCATACGAGTGTCTTCGAGAGTTTGGAAGCCAAGAAGAATAGAAAGTCTGCAGATGATCAATTTTAATTCTTGTTAAATATGATAAATAATACAAGTCCAAATTGATATAATTTTGAAACTAAACTAAAATAATAACAGTTGTCGAGTTTATAATGTAGTTTACAATGATTATTACTACTACAATGCGGAAAATAAACTCTTTACGTGTACAAAATTCGAACCAACCGATTTATATCTTCTTTAACTTCACCACCAATGTGTTTTGTGATGTTAAGTTCAGATTTGTTCCACACCGAATCATGCATCGTCGTCTACGGGAATGGCAATACATATACCAAGAAAAGAATCCGTGAAGGCCACCAAGAATTTTCATAGGGGAAATTATCCTCTTCCACTTATTTTTCTTTCTATGCTTTCTCTCTTTTTGTTTTGCCAAGTCCAAATGAAACAAGTGAACACATATAATTATAGAGTCAAAGCCACTTGAATTCAAAATTCAAATTCAACGTACAAGTGATATGATTAGATGATAGAAAGTGACCACAAAATTAAATCCAATCATTAGATTTAATGTAACGGTCTACAATTATACCAAACTAGCACAATCCTTGCCAAACACTTAAAACCAATAATCATGTGCCAAGTAGATTTAAGTGATCCACCTCACAGATCTTCACTTTGGATCACATATAATCCACCTCAAAATTCTTCAGTTACAAGTGATATCCATTAATGTGGTCTTATTTCATCATCATCGCTCACTCCATCTTAGTACTTGCACAACAATTAACCAATATCAATACTCAATATTGATAAACATTTGTTGAACTTACCAATTGTAAGTATTTTTGTTCCAACATCTGCAAAGTTATCAACAATTGCAATTTTAAGCAAAATAAAATCACCGGAATCTTACTTCTCCCTAATGAAGTGATACTTCACCTCAATATGCTTAAAACATTCATAATAAACAGGATTTTTACACAATATTAACGAACTTTGACTACATGTAAAAATCATAATATTATCATTTAAGAAATTTAATTCACATAGAAGTCCTTAAAGCCACATGCATTCTTTTATAATTTCAATTAATGAATTATATTTTGGTTCAGTGTTGGAGAGTGTAACTATAGATTACAACTGTGATTTCCAAGTGATACAAGTATCAAGTGCCAACTATGTATCATAATACCCATTTAAGTACAGTCCAATGGGGTTTACCTCCGTTGGACATAAACTTACTCAATAAACTAGTTGCATGTGCAAGATCTGATCTCATGGTAATCATAAAATACATCACTGGCCCAATAGCATTAGCATAGGAAACATAAATCATTTCATGCAAGTCTTCTTCAATTTTAGGGCATTGTGCAGATGACAAATTCATGTGTGCGGCTAATGGTATATTGACTTAGCAAATCTCATACCAAATTTGGTTATCACTTTATCCAAATAAAACTGTTGATTAATAGTCATCCTATTATCAGCCATATTCTTTTTAATAACCATGCCAAGAATTTTGATGCGGACATCACAAGATCAAGATTTATTTTATCATTATTGGACTTATTATTTATGTTTTATTATTGGGCTTATAGTAGCGGGTTGGCCCAAGGCCTTTTTATGCATTAGATTTTCTCATTTTATTCTATTTATATGGATTGTATTGAACATTGAAATCAGTGGATGAATTGAATAGCGGCTTGCGTTCCTGCTTGCGTTCCGTTTTCTCCCTCCATTCCCCTCTTCTTCTCGCTTCTTCTTCTATTTCTTCCCCTTCTTCTTGGTTATAATTCTAATTCATCCTAAGTTCTAATTCATCCTACATCAAGGTTGTATCAGAGCCAAAACCTGGTTAATAGTTCATCAATCCAGTTATGTCTTCCTGTGACGTTTCTATCTAAACTCCGATCGACATCAACTCAATACACATACGCCGCCAACAATATTCAAACCAAAAACACTGAAACCCAATTCAACCATTGACGGTTACATTTGGCCGGCTATATTTCCCAAATCCACGGTCGTACAACACCGCTGCTGCCACTCCCGCCATCAACACCCAACAACCAACCGCCGCCTCCGCATTTCCAACCCCACACCAGAGGGTTCAACAGCTAGCCACATCATTCACCAGGAAGAACCGCCAGTACCTTCCTCGAAATTCAAAAAAAAAACAACGACAACAACAACTGAATCATCAATAAAACTTTTCCCCAACAAATCTCTGCTTCTTCGTCATCACTAATCCATTTTTCATACCATTATTACTCTCAGAAATCCCAGAAATCGATAAAGCATCAAACTTTACCAGATCGACACCGCAAATCACGCACCCACCTCTATTTCAGTCAAACAATAACAGAAGATGGAGAAGATGAGAAGAATAAGAATGTTAGAGAAGGAACATAGGGATGAAACTCTAATTGAATCACCCCCTCTCTCGATTCGACAACCGCTCGTTGTCTCTCGCCCAAACTGTTTGCTGTAGCACCATAGGGCTCCCCTTGTCGTGACACCGTGAAGGAAATAGTCGGCATTCCACTCCTACATCCTCGGTCTGAAGATTCCATCAGCCGCAAAAGCCAGTCGTCGACACCGGCCTCCAAATTTGATCCTCCAACTGGTCCTACTTCGTTTGGTGAAATTGATTTGGTTTTGGGCCTCCATTTTAGTGAATTTTAATTAGGTATTGGGCCTCTGTTTTGGGCCCTATCTTTTTGGAATTATACTTTAGCTTTGGGCCCTATTATTTTGGTAATTCACTTTAGTTTTGGGCTAGATTTTAGGCCCTATTTTGTAAATTGCTTTAAATTTTAAAAAAAAAAGTCAAAAAAAAAGGAGTGACAAAAAAAAAAGGAGTATTTTTCTAACATTTTGCAGATACCTATCTTTGACCTGATGATTGGTTCAGTTACTTCAAAACGGGAAACTACAGTTTCTTACATTTGATGTTCAATTACTTGGTGCTCATTTACCTCGACGAACAATAGGGGAGTTTCTATTTTATTTATCATTGGTTTATATTATTGTTTATTTTAAAATCGCATCGATTACTTTTTTTGTGTTGCTGTGTTCTAATTTTACCTAAAGTTCATGTGACTGAACATCTTGACTTGTTAAATTTTCATAATTTTACCTAAGGTTCACGTGATCGAATCACTTGACTTGTTCAATTCCCATTTTACCCCTTATTTTATGTGATTGGATTTTTGCCTAGTATTTGACCACTGCTTTACGATTTTACATGTATAAGCAATATTAGATTGTCGTATTTGAATTTACATATTTACATAGTCCCAAAGATTTTTTTTTTTTTAAAAAAAAGATGCTCAAGTTATTATTTTTCATTTCTTGCACTTCTTGTTCATTGATCTCTCTATACACTTCATTTAACTGGTAGTACATTGCATGCGGTTGCGAGTGGTTGCCTTATCACATCTAGTTTTCGTAACTTGACCATGGACCCAACTCAATTTGATGCCATTACTCGTCAATTAGTACAATTACAAACTGAGATAGCCGCTACTCGTGAGGAAAGTAGAGATTTAGTTGCTAGGTTATCCACTTTTAAGCAAATCCCTCATTCGACTAATGTCTATAATTCTAAAGTATTTTGTAATAGACAACATCTTTGTCAACAAGGTAGTCAAGAGTATTCTCGACACAACCATAGGGATGTGGATTGGGTTCGTAAGTAGAAACGAGATTATGACCGTCATAATACTCATTCTCTTCCACGTCATAAGGAGTGTTTCTTTAAAAACAATAAAGTAGACACTCCTACTTATGACGGTTCCTTAAATTTTGAAATTCTTACTCAATGGACTGCCCTTAAACAAGAAAGTCGGTTAGTGACTGAGTATATTGCTGAATTTGAGAAATTTCGACTGAAATGTCATATCATTGAGGATGAGACCCAGACTTTGCGTAGGTTTAACCAAGGTCTAAGAGATGATCTTAGGCGTGAGCTCTTCCTTCGAGGTGTCACTACTCTTGATCACTCTTACTCTTTAGCCCGAGATTATGAGTTGATTATTGGTACTCCATATGAAAAGCATGGTGGTAACCGTACACCCAGCTTATCAGCATCGCGTCCTTTTAAGTCTATATAGAGACTTTATCAGTCACATTTTGCTCATGTGTTCAAAAATAAGAGTACGACTTTTGAAACTCCGGTGACTCCTTCTCACTTCCAGTGCCTCTACTGTAAGGAATTTGGAAACATCTATTCCAAATGTCTTAGCCGAGCCTTAGTAATTGAAGAACGAAAGGATATAATAGATGAACGGTTAGAAGATCAAGTCTATGGATCTAAATTTGAAAAATTTGATGACTTGGATGATAGTGAAACACCTTCTTAGGTAGTAATCAGAATTTTCCTATGAATCGAGGTATTGTAGCCCTTGTCCCCGATACCTCTCAGTTAAATACGGTATGTTGTACCCTTATCCAACCCAAACGTGCTATTGTTTCGAGCAATCATGCTTGTTTTAAGGAGAATCTTGGAAATTTGGATTTGATCGTCCTAACAGTTCAAATTGCATATAACAGTTTTGTGAATCAGTCTCTAAGTCTGAGCCCCTTTGAAGTTATTCATGGTTATAAGTCCAGGATGCCTTTAGACCTTTTTCTCACATCCCCATATGCTTATATGTCTATGTCAATTGAGACATTTGTACATCATCATGATTTGTATATTGAGATCAATAAACGATTTGAAACAAGTAATGCATTATGTACACTTGAAGATGATTTGCATAAACGACATTTTTTAAGATGATTTGCATAAACGACATTTTGAATTTAATATTAGGGATTATGTTATATTACAAGCTCGTAGTGTTGGTACTTTTAAAATTTTAGAGCATGTTGGTCCAAATGCACGTGTCAATGATCTTTCATCACATTTTGGTCGCCACTCTTTAAATATTGAGGACTTCATTACGTCCAAACACCGTTTCAATTCATTGGATGATCCTTTTCTATTTAGCTATGTGGACCCCCAACCTGTCTATGTTGACATTTCTACTTCAATACCATACATCACAGCACACAAAGATATAATTGATGTTATTTTAGATGAACAGTTTGTGTTAACCAGTGATGGAGAGATTCAGCGCTTTCTTGTTTGTTGGGTGGATCAGCCGGATTCAGGCTGTACATGGATTGTCAAAGTGAAGCTTCAACAAAGCTGGATCAAGCTTAAGTTTCGATATTTGGTTCTTATGAAAGATCATCCCCCGTAGTAGAAGTTTATCCACTCGACGGGGTTGAGTTTTCTCCCACCCCGAGAGAGTTGATGCGGACATCACGAGATCAAGATTTATTTTATCGTTATTGGACTTATTATTTATGTTTTATTATTGGGCTTGTAGTAGCAGGTTGGCCCAAGGCCCTTTTATGTGTTAGGTTTTCTCATTTTATTCTATTTATATGGATTGTATTGAACGTTGAAATCAGTGGATGAATATGATGAATTGAATAGCGACTTGTATTCCGTTTTCTCCCTTCCCTTCCCCTCTTCTTCTCTCTTCTTCTTCTGTTTCTTTCCCTTCTTCTTAGCTATAATTCTAATTCATCCTAAGTTCTAATTCATTCTACATCAAATTTTCCTTACCTATTCTAAGTCTTTCATATTAAATTTCGATTTTAAAAGGTTTTTAATCTTTATGATTTCAACTTTACTAGAGCTAGCAAGCAACATATCATCTACATACAACAGTAAATAAACTTCATAGCCTACTTTAGAGTTATTAAAATACGGACATGCATCAAATTCACTCATCTTAAAACCAATTTTAAGCACATAAGCATCAAACATTTTATCATTGCCTAGGACTCTGCTTAAGATTGTACAAGAACTTTCTAAGCAAGCACATAAGTTTAGATTTTCCCATCACTTCGAACCCTTGAGGTTGAGACATATAAATCAATTCATCAAACTTCCCATGAAGAAAAGTCATCTTAACATCTAGTTTCTCCAACTCCCAATTATACTGGAGAACTAAGGCTAACACTAACTTGATAGTTTTATATTTAATAACCGGTAAGAACACCTCATTATAGTATATCACCTCTCTCTAAGTAAATCCATTCGCAACCAACCTAACTTTATATGTTAAAGGGTCTTTAGGTCGTACTCATTGTTTCAACTTGTAGATCCATTTGCAATATACTACATTTTGATTCTTTGATTTTTCAACCAACTTCCAAATCTCTTTTTGTTTAGAGACTGGATCTCCTCTCTTAGAGCTTTTTTCCAATGTTTCTAATTTTTATAGTTAACCGCTTTTTCAAATGAAGTTTGTTCAACTGATGATGATGTTGAATCTTTGTTGTCTAGGGCTTCACCCATAAAGGACATATAGGACATTCCTCTAGGGACCTTTCAAAACCACTAGAAACCATTTACAAATCTTTAAAGTATCAACATAAGATTTGAATTCATAGTCTTCTTCTTCTAGAGTGCCTAAGGAAATAAGACTCTTTGCTAGACCCGGGACATACCTAACACCTCTAAGAGGTTTGATAATCTCATCATGCATCTTAATATCAATATCACCTACTACTTCCGCATTGTGTGTACGATCGTCACGCGAAGTATACTTTTCCTAGGATTCACATCTCTATAGTTATAAAACCAAAACGTAACAAAGCATATATAAATAGTGGCACATGAGTCAAAAATCTACTCAGTGTCAAAATCAATATTAGAAACATTCATGACATGTATGTTATCACGAGAACCATCTACACCACTGTCAAAATCTCTTGACACAATCATAACACGTAGAAAATCAATAGAATCACCTACAACAAGTAAATTATGATCATCACTCTGCTTCGATCTCTGTTTCTTCTTATCATTGTGAGCCAAACATATGACAAGTCTGTTAAAGTCACACAAATTCGATTTAAGATCCTTTCCCGGGTCTAGTTTAAAAATGAATTTTTTTTGAAACAAATATATTTTGCTTGGAAGAGATTTTACCAAAATAACTTGTTAAGTGCTTTCCACAACTTTTTTACACTCTTATATTATTCAACTTGTTGAAACACACATCAGATAAATGCAATACCATAAAACTACGTGTAATTTCTTTCATTTTAACAATTTCATCTGATTTAGCTTTAAATGCATCAAAATGCTTTTCTGGGTCGTAAGAGCTTGAAAACCTCTTTGTTGAATTAAAATAACTTTCATTTTTTGCTTTCAAATGAAATAATCTCCCTTACCGTTGAATTACGACAATTCAACTCGAAAGGCCATGGTAGCAAAACAATGTTTTACGAAAAAAGTTTTATATAACCAATTTACTCACACAAATGCAAGCTCAAATGAATTTATGTATAAATGCTTTTCAAAATGACATACACGATGATATCATAACAAGTAACACGTAGACAATGTCACAAGAGTCAAATAACAATATGCTAGCAAATAATGTAATAGCTCAATTGTAAGTTCAAGAGGGTGTTAGAATGCGCAAACCGATTGAACTAATATGTTTTCCGAATTTTAAGGAGAGAATAAAGTCTTTTACAGATTTAAGAATACCACAAGCTATCCTAAATCATCCAATGGCTCCACAAGCCGCCAATGGAAAAGCTTTCTCCATTCCACCTTTCTACCCGAGGCTATATTTGCTTCAATAGTACACCAAACGAAAATCAAACACCACCAGGAGGTCAAAAACTCAACAAGGAACAAACTGTCTTTTCCCACCGTCGCTGGATTCGCCCTCACACGCCGTCTTTATCCACTGTGTATGTGCTTACACACCGCCTTTACCATCAGTGCATGTGTTACATGAATTGCACCGTCAACTTCTACTAGTCGTCTGGAGTTTATGATGGTCATTGTTTGTCTATCAAATGTGTAGATCTTTTGGAAAATGGGTTTAAAGTTTCGTATGACCTTGTTTTTTAACAGAAACGAACCCCTTCAACTTCCAATCAAATTATTACAACTAAAATGCGAAAACTAAACTATCAAATTGTACAAAACCCGAACCAACCAACTTCAAACTTCTTTGACCACACCAATGTGTTTTAATATGTTGAGCTCAGATTTGTGACATATCGGATTATGCACCGTCATCCACGAAAATGGTAATAGATATACCAAGAAAAGAATCCACCAGAAGCCACCAAAAAGTTTCTCCGGAAAAATTATCTTCTCCCACTTGGTTCTCTCTCTATGCTTTCTCTCTTTTTGTTTTGTCATATTCAAATTAAACAAGTGAATACACATACAACTATAGAGCCAAAACCATTTGAATTCAAAATTCAAAACCAATGGACAAGTGATATAACTAGATGATAAAAAGAGTGAACAAAATTAAATTCAACCATTATACCAAACAGCATAATCCTTGCCAAGCACTCAAGGCCACTAATCATGTGCCAAGTGAATTTAAGTGATCCACCTCACACCAGTAACGAGGCCTTCACGATCTCTATTCAGTCTTTTTTATAAGTCCCAGATTAACACATGAATTCACTATCACATTTGCCTCCATCTCCTGCACTGATGAACATATATAAACAAACAAATTATAATTATTTCTTGATCCGTTTCTAATATGAAAAAAATCGATAAACTTTACCTCAAGTTTGAGAGCATGTTCCTTGGTGTGCAAAACATTAGCCAGCTTTGATAAAGCATGTGCGCGACCAACACTATATTCACTATCAAAATGAACAACCAATAAATATTTCATACCCGAAATAAAAAATAAATCTATGAAACAATCTTCATTTGTAACCATACAAATAATTAATATGAAAGTAATTGCAAAAATCTCATAAATATCGTGAAAATGTTTTCAAATCTTTTCCTTTTTGAAAATACTGTTCTATACACAAAGACTCAGATTATATTCACCTTTTGTTACTAGTGATTAAACTGAGATAATGAATCGAATTGCCAAAAAACCGATTGTGAAAGCTATACAAAACATTCACTATTCTTCCTTGGACACTCGTGGTTTTGGGCCTTTTGGCCATGTCAAACATACTCTTCAGGAGTAGATTCGTCAACCAAAAATTACATAAATAATTAATCAAGGTCCGTACAAACAAACTAAATGAAGATGTAGTATAAAATAGTTAATTATAGAAAAACTAAAATCTTGTTAATTATACATACCGCAATAATTAGTAGCACAAAATCACAACAATTTAACCACAATCACCCCCAAATTTAAATCACTCATTGTCCTCAATGTGTAAAGAACAAAACAAAAGAGAGAAAGTGATAAAGAAACTTCCCTGGTTGGAAATTTGTGGATAGGTATCAATGCTTGATTTGGACTTGTAATTCTTCTTAATAACTTGGACAAATGACCTTCTTGTACACAATTGACTCTCAGACTTGGTTTGGAACCATGGATAAATGGGACTTCAAAAATTACCTACAAAACTAATGATAGCTAATTAACTAGAAAATATGAAAATACATGAAAGTAAATAAAAAAGCTTAAACAAAAAAAAGGTTGCCTCCTGATAAGGATTTTTTATAGTCTTTAGCTCGACTTTAACAATTGAATCAACGGCACCTAAGGAAAGCTTTTGATACATTGCCCATTTTTCTTCGTTTGATTTTGCATATTCCATCCAACTCAAATTCAGCTATGAAGATTTACACCTCCTCATGACATGTTATATAGCCTTGCCGGCTTAGGATTGTTTGGTGTTTAAAATTGTTATTGATGCATGAGATATGGCCGAATATAATATTTGTGCCTAATGTTTTTTTAAAATTTCCTTATCCACTGTAAGATATTGAGTTACCTTGATCTCAATGGCCATGGTTAATTATTATCTAGATATGAAATTCTTTTATTGAAGGAGAGATTTTTGAATTGGTAAGAAGTAAGTTCTGAGCTGTGCATAAATTTCTATCAATATTATATTCACTTCTCTTTCACATTACCATATTGCGCGATAAGTTTGGGGATGGTCGAGTCGATGAAGGATATTATCTAGAAGTGTGTTGACTTCATACATGTTGAAAATATTTGTGTGGAGCGTTTTTTGCTAAGTATAAGCTAGGTAATGACCATATACTAGGAATCTAAGCCACATGTATTGTTGTTGTGTTTAAAAAAATGATATTGCACTTGTTAGTTCATAGGCCTCACTCCGTAGCCTTTTTAACTCGAGTTATTAAGTCCTTATGGGGTATCTCGAAACTCGGTACCCTTTGATCTAAAAATTCGGAGAATTATCGACCTAAAACTCTCTACATGGTTCAAGAAGAAAGCTTAAGGGTGTGAGGTGAATCATGAGCTTTAATTGAAAACATTAATTTTGTACAATCGTATTTGATGTTTGGACTTAGATAACTAGTGAGTTTGAATTACCTAGTTTAAGCTTAAATTTTGAAGCACTCATTAGTGAAGAATCATCACATGAATAGATGTTGAAATTTCTGATTTGGTTCAACCCAACAAGTGCGGAAAAGGAAATGAATGATTGAAGACAACCTTTAGTTTTACACTCGAGAAAAGAAAGTAAATATATATTTAAGGAGTGTGCATCTCACGAGTGAAAAATAAATATTTGACCACAAATGGTTGGGTTAGAACCAATTCGATATTTTTTTCAGTCTTGACATCTTTTTCCTAACTTAGATAATGATTGAAAGTAACTATCACATACATAAACTGATTGAACATTGGATAAACTTAAATTATTTTTGTTAGCATTATTTGAAGCATATTTGTGAATTGATTATACAATTTTACACTCTTGGATATTTTTGGCAAGTTATATATTATGTCGATATCTATCTCGTTTTGCATGATTGTTATGATTGATAATCATATTCGGGACGAGTAAGAGCTTAAGTTTGGGTGTATTTAATAAGTGTGTTTTTGTACACTTATTAGATACTTTAACAAGATAATTATTGATTAAATTGAGCGAATTTCTTTTCACAATAGTGTAATTACAGCTTTTGTAAGTCAAAACATCAAAAAGAAAGTGAAGAAGGCAAAAGAAAGAAAAAGAGACAAAAAGCGTTCAAAATTATGAAGTTGGGGACCAAATGCATAAATGTAGAAATTTCAGAGACCATGGTTGCAATTTATGAAATGCGTGATTGAAATGAAATTCAAATTTGATGACTAAATTGTACAAGATAAAAGTTAAGGGACTTGGCATGCAATATTACTCGAGAACTGATAGCTTATTCAAAACTCAAGGGCCATGGCTGCAAATTTTGAAAGGTTTTGAGGGTTTTAAAACATACCACACGGTACAAGGGCAACCACAATGATTGGTATTTTTTTCTTTCTAGCTTCCTTTCTCTTTTCATTTTTCTCTCTCTCTTTTCCTTTCATTTTCTTTTGATTTTTTTGTTTGGTATTTTGGAGGAAAATATTGTGCACAGGAGAAGCAATTAAAGAAGTTGAAAAAAATATTTGGAGAGAGTCAAGAGCAATCCATATGTTACTTCAAAAATCAACCAAAATGGGTTTTCTTTCATCTTGTATTTAATCTATTATCTTCTCCATATTTGTAATGAATGTTATGAATCTTCTTCCTTATTATCATATAATAATATGGGCTAATTTCTCGTGTTGGAATTTATGGTAGTAGTTAGACCTAGTTTTAATTAATTTAATATTTGCTCTTTAATGTTAAAATTACACATGTCATGTGTATTTACTATTGATTTTCGTGTTATTCATTTATTTGGCCTGTTTATGTTAAGTGATTTGTGCGATTATTGAGAAATTCTTTTACATTTTAGACCACGAAGTAAATATCCTAGATTTTTGTAGGGAATATTGATATATCTCTAGAGGTGGCAATCGAGCCGAGCGACTCGTCGGCGCGGC
>CAIGRB010141482.1:11550-48378 GCA_903798255.1 Fraxinus quadrangulata | reverse complement strand
TAAATCTTTAAAAATTACAAATATTTTGAAAAATCAAAATTGTTCATTTCAAAAAACATTAGAAAATGTATATGTACTATTGGGGACGAGCCACAAGCTCGGCTCGTCCGAGCACGAGCCAAGCTCGTTCGGAAATGGGCCCCATTGCCACCTCTATATATCTCTAACATTAAATGATGCATTAAGATATTTTCACCAAAATTGAATGCATTGTTTGTTTTTAATCGATATAGAGGTATAGTATGTAAAATCAATCAATCATGATTAATTTCAATCGAGAGAGGTAATTGGCTAAAATTGGAAAATAAGATCTAACATAGTTAATAAGTAATTTGTTAATTTACTTGTGAAAAATTAATAGACGACAGTTAAGTGAAATCATGAATCTCAACCACGTTTTTCTCAAAAATTATGTTTTCTTATTTTATAGATTTTTTTTAATTATTTCAAATCTTAATCTTATTGTGTTTGTTTTTATTGTTAAAATTAAATTGATTAAAGTTGTGTAATCGAAAGTATACATTTATTGAGGGATCAACAATCCGGACTCCTAAGTCCACTTTTTTATTTGAATGCAATCTATGCACTTGTGGTTTGCACTTCCTTAGAGAATAGTAACATGCCCAATGTTTCTGGCTATGTCTTTCAGTTTATAGCTCTAAAATCACTGTTCTCTCCACTATTCCTTGGATATTGGATACACAGGCCATAGATCATATGATCTGTTCAGCCTCTTTATATACTACAATCAAAGCAGATGTTTCTTATTCTATAGCACTCCCAAATGGTGAGGTTGTTCTTGTCACACACGGGGAGAATAAAATTTTCACCATCCTTAATTCTAGACAATGTATTTTGTGTACCCTCGTTTTCTTTCAATCTCATGTCAGCTAGGAAATTATCACAAACCATGAATTGTTGTCTTATTTTTCTCTCTAACTTGTTTTTGGTATAGGAACTTTTGAATTGGAAAACGACTGGACTGGGTGAAGTAAAGCAAGGCATGTACTACCTACTGCAAACGGAAATGTCACCTCTAGCATTGGCCACGAGATTAACATGTCTGGCTCACAAAAATCCCATATCAACTTCTATTGTTCTAGATAATGCTGAAGATTTCGATCTCTAGCACTATAAGTTAGGATATTTTGCCCATCCCAAATTTGATTTACCAAATCATACCCCAAAATACACGAAACAACCATATCTTATTTGTCCTTTAGCCAAATTGTAGAAATTATCTTTCCCTGTTAGTCAATATCGGTCAATATAGGTCAAAAAAGTGTTTTGATCTTATACATTATTATCTTTGGGGACCATGTAATGAGATTAGGTATAATTGATTTCAGTATTTCTTGAGTATTGTAGATGATTTCAGTAGATGTACATGATCAAATTAAAATCTGATGCTGGCAATGTTTTACAAAGATTTTGTTCAATGATTGAAACTTAATTTGAAACCAAAATCATAATTATCAAATAAAGGGATGGAAGGGAATTTGATATGAAGCAATTTTATTTGCAAACGAACATCATTCACCAAAGAACTTGTGTAGAAATCCCTCAACAGAATGCTGTAGTCGAGAGAAAATATCAACACATATCAAATATAGCAAGAGCCTTGAAGTTTCGAAGTAGAGTTCCATTGAAATATTGAAGTGGCTGTGTACTCGCAACAGTATAAACAGAACCCCAGCACCTCTCTCGGACCACAAGAATCCTTTTGAAATCTTTTTCAAATGCAAACCTAACTACAATTACCTTAAAGTTTTTTGATGTTTTGCTTTTGCTACCACTCTAGTAAACGAGAGATTCAAGTTTGATTATAGAGTTAGGAAGTGCTATCTGGGATATCCTTTTGGTATTAAGGGTTATAAATTTATGGATTTAGAGATAACCAAAGTCTTTCTCTAGGAACGTAATTTTGCGTGGAAATGTGTTCCCACACAAACAAGGTCTCGACATTGCTAGTAATAATGTTGACTACATTCCAATCTTATTCAAACACCTATTTTTCAAATACTCATTATCACTACTTCAGATTACCAAGAATCTGGAACAAACCATTCCAATCTTATTGGTTCTACATGGACCTCTTGCATCATCACCAGATATAAATATTGAGTCATCTGAACCCACACTTGTTACAAAACCTATCTCATAGTCACCTCAACCAGCCCTTACTTCGAAGGTCTAGCAGAATTAAAAGAACTTCTACACCTAAAAGACTTCATCTGTCAACAAGCAGCTTTACTTCCCTATTTATGGGATTTGGCCCTTTCCTCTTGAGGACATATTGTCTTACCATAAGCTTTCAACAAAACATAAAGTTTTTGTTGTTTCCATTAGCACGCACATGGAACCTAAAAACTTTAATGAAGCAATAAATTATCATGAGTGGTGTAATGCCATGAAAGCTGAAATAGATGATCTTGAATTGAATGATAATTGGGTTGTTACTAATCTACTTCTTGGTAAGAAAGCCATACGATGTAAGTGCGTTTATAAGATTAAGTTTTAAGTTTAATGCTGAAGGAACCATAGAGAGGTACAAAGTCGGTTAGTGGCTAAAGGTTATACACAACTGAAAGGTCTCGATTATCATGAGACTTTTTTCCCATGTGGCAAAACTAGTTACTGTTAGGACTCGCTTGGCTGTGGCAACTATAAAGAAAGGCACTCGTACCAGTTTAATATGAACAATGCTTTTCTACATGAAGATTTTGAAGGATGAAGTGTACATGCAATTACCCCCAAGTTATCCCGATGACAATGGATCAAAAGTTTGCAAAGTAAAGAAAAGTTTGTATGGCCTTAAACAAGCCTCTAAACAATGGTATTCCAAGTTGTCTAACTTTACTATTGAGCAAGGTTTTACACAGTCAAAGGTAGATTATAGCTTATTACAGAGCATTCTTTCATTGTAATTCTTATATATGATGATGACATTATAGTGGCTAGCAGTTATATAGATTCTATCAATTCTTTTAAAGCCTCCATTCATGATAAGTTCAAAATCAAGGACTCGGGACAACTCAAATACTTTCTTGGCAATGAGGTGGCTAGGTCAAATCGAGGAATTCACATATGTCAGAAGAAATATGCCCTTGACATATTAGCAGATTCATGCAAGATTAGTGCAACATTAGCTTGGATTTCTCTGGAATCTTAAGCTTTCCAAAGACCAAGGGGGTCTTTTTCCTAACCCATCAATCTATAGAAGACTAATTGGAAGACCGGTATACTTGACTATAATGAGGCCTAATTTGTCCTATTCGATATAGCTGCTAAGTCAATTTATGGACAACCCTAGAGTCCCTCATCGTAATGCAACATATGAAGTTCTGGTATGTTAAAAGATCTCCAGGACAGGACCTATTTTATCCTGCTGGATCAGATTTGTAATTAACAAGTTATTGTGATTCAGATTGGTAGGCATGTTATGATATAAGGAGGTTTGTTAGTGGTTATTGTGTGTTCATTGGATCTTCCTTGATATCATGGAAATCAAAAAAAGCAAGGAGTTGTATCTAGATCTTCAGCAGAAGCAGAGTATGGAGCAATAGCAAACTTATGTTGTGAATTAACTTGGATGAGATAGCTCCGTGACTTGCAGATCAAAATCAACAGGCAGCTACCATGTTCTATGATAATAAGGTTGCACTGCATATAGCCTCAAATAATGTCTTCCATGAGAAGATCAAGCATAGTGAACTTGATTGTCATCTCATTCAAGACAAAATTCAAAATGGGAGTATAGTCACTACACATATTAGTAGTGGACTGCAAGTGGCAGACATCTTGACCAAAGCATTATGTTCTCCAACGTTTTACTTTCATTTGGCCAAGATAGGAGTAGAAGACATATACTATCTACCTTGCAGAGACTATTAGAGAATGGAGGTAAGAGAGCAGTACAGAAAGTCTATCTGGAAGGAAAAGAATTCTAGAAGATTTGGTTGTTAACTGGAATTTCGTTATTGTACAGTTCATTTTAGCCATTTCTTTTTCTTTATTTTTAATTCTGTTTTCATCCACTTGGCTAACAGAATTGGTTAAGAATATTCCTTTGTAGCTCTTTAAACACCAATCTTGTTGTCATGGGAGGATCCAGCACACGGCGATCCCAGGTGGCCACCCATGCTGGATCCGTCGGGAACAAATTTTTTTTTTTGACAATAGATAAAAGTTTTAGGTTATATATTTGGTGATTCATTTTATTTTTAAACATTTTTTGTCTCACAGTTGGTTAGAGGTTATATATACAAATTGGAAGTGCAGGGATCGAATCCCTTTCAAATCAATTTATTGTATAACTTTTCTAGTTCTATAATTTTAACAAAACTGATACAATAGGAAGGGGATTCGAACATGCGACCCCCTTTAAGATTATTGAATACTTGGTCATATGGCACTTGTTTAAATTTTGAAACTAAATCTAACATAATAATATATATATATTCCATTTTAATACAATTGTGAGGATTCGAACATATGCTCTTTATTTGATTTATAAAAAATCTGACAACTATGTCATTTGGTAAACATTGTCCATATATATAATAAAATTATATATGTTTACTTTTAGCAAAATAATTATTATAATTAATTTTTAATATTTTATTACGACTGACGATCAACGGCCATCCATGCTCACTCAAAATTCTAAATCCGCCACTGCTTGTTGTACAGATTTTTCAGAGTGAGAATTAATGCAATCAAAAATCTCTGCATATCTTCTTCTTCTGTTAGTTCTTTCATAAACTTTTCTTATAAATTCAGTTACAAATTTTCAAACAAAATCCAGAGAACTAAGATCTAAAGCCATCACGATAATTTTCGACTTAAGAAACTCCTAAATGAAATGTGATTTCATATCCTCAATGGATTTCAGGCTTTGAGCAGGCAAAACAAGTCGTGCATCTCGTTTTGCTAGAAACTTAGCCTTCTCGGCTCCGATTCCAGATGTAGCACCTTTTAGGAAATTACATGAATTAATTTTCAGTTCTAAATGTCATTGCTACACTTTAATTTTTTTTTTTTTTTTTTTTTTTGAAGATTTACCTATGACGATGGCGGTGATGGAGCCAAGATCAGGGCAGATTTCGGTGACTTGTTCTATCGTCGACTTAGAGCCAAAGCTACTAGGACTGGCGGGGCCAATCAAATACTTTACAGTTTGCAACATTTTATTTTCCTCTTTCAAACTTATTGAAGTGATGAATTTATTTGGGTTTGAATTTCCATATATTTGTGAAAGAGTGCAGCTGCAGCTAATGGTAAAAGCAAAGCACATAAATGCAGTTTCCAGGACGAGAGTCAACTACAAGCAGAAAGTAGGGTTCACTTTTTGCAGTGATGACAAATACGGAATAGATTTATGTATATCCATCTGTATTGGTTGAAGGGGTAAAGATGGTGGAAAGTGGAAAATGACGAGTGGAAGAGAAATATTTATTGGTGGGGATTAGAATCAATTACTTCTTTGTCACTTAATAATTTTAGATTTTAATATTTTTTATACGGTGGTGCTACACGTACAGGAGGCCTTTCACAGGCATGTTACTGGATTTCAAAATTTGCTGAAGTGGCAATTGAAAAACAAAAAATAATATTAAAAGAGAATGAAAAGAGACAAAACGCGTGAAATTGAGATGGGTGGAAACCTAAGGGGCCGTTCTCTTTGTGTTTCAGTTTTCTGTTTTGAGTTTTGAATTCGTTTTGTGTTTTGAGTGTCTGTTTTGAAATTACTGAAAATGCGTTCTTCTTGTCATTTTAGAAAACGGTTTCTGAAAACACAACTTTAGAAAATGCGTTTACTTTGAAATTTTGAGAAATTTTTTTTAATCGTATTTTATTCAAGAAATCTGGTTATTCAATAAATTTTAATAGTTTAATGTTAATATAGTTGAAGATAACATAAAAATTTTGAATTAGAACCATCATCGAAAGTCTAAATCGTATATACACTTCACCACTGCAATTTCCAATTTTGAAGAATATGAAGATCAAATTATGAGAATAATTGGCTTGATGATTGAGAGAATAATGAAGTAAAATGTATTGAATTTTGCATACTATGAAAAACTGTACAAAGGACCGGTGAATATATACAATGCTTTAGGCTATTCTAAAAGAAAATATATACACAATGCATATAAATAACAGAAAATACAACTAATTCCTAATTAATACAGAGTTCCTATTTCTTCATGGATGACTGTGTTGTTGAGTCTTCAATTCACCTGTTTGCTGGTTTTTCAATTCAAATGATTTGTCAACTTCTAATACCAATCAACACAACCAGTCACAAAAATCACCACCACTGCAATTTCTATTACACTGCAATCAACCACCACAGCAATTTTCGTTCACTGCAATCAACCAGTCACCACTGCCAGTCACCACCATCGCCATCACCAGTCACCATTGCCATTTCCACTCCACTGCAATCAACACAATCAGTCACCACCGTTGCAATCAACACAACAACTGCAAACAACCAATCACCACCATTGCAAACAACCAATCACCACCGCCAATCACCACCACCACCACTGCCTACCATCGCCACCACCAGTCACCACTGCAATTTTCACTCCACTGCAATCAACACAATAAGTCACCACCGTTGTAATCAACACAACCACTGCAATCAACCAATCACCACCACTGCAAACAACTACTGTAATCAACCAATCACCACCACCAGTCACCACTGCAATTTCCAATCAACACAATCGAGATCAATGGGCCGTCACCAATCAACACAATCGAAATCGAAAAAATCAAAAACCCCCAAAATTTCAAATTGAAAAGAGAGAGAACTTCACCTTCACCCTGTCGCGAACGACGCTGTCACCAATGGGTCACCGACGCCGAAGAGAGAGGAGGCTCGGAGGCAGAGACGGGCCAAACCACAGCAGCATCGTAAAGAATGGGTCGCGACGCCTGCGTTCAAGGAAGATTCGCCTCCCCATGCCGGCTCCGATACCGACACATTTCCTTCGTGGGCGTCGACAAGAGAGAACCGACGTCCAGAGAGAAGGAAGAGAGGGGATGGAATGGAAGAAGAGGGAAGAAATGGAAATGTTGGGNGAAGAAATGGAAATGTTGGGAGTGAAGGTGTTACTGTTCCAAAATAGTCATTTCCCGTGTTTTCGAATTTGCTCTGTTTTTGCTTGAAAACGTCCAAAACGTGAAAAAAGTCGTTTTGGTGTTTTGTGTACAATTTTTTTTCGTTTTCAAAAACATATTTTCGAAAATAGGTAAGAGAACGCGTTTTCACTGTTTTAAAAAATCGAAAACAGAAAACGATCCGAAAATGACAAAGAGAACAGGCTCTAATTTTTCAAAATCACTGTAATCCTTCTCACCTCAACTCTACTGTGGGAATTGGATACTATCGGCGATGGGATGGCAACGACAACGACGATGACGACTACGTTTCTATCTCCAGCTGTAGCATTTTGTTGAAATCGATGAGAGGCCATTTTTTGGAGTCGACCTCAGGCCTATGAAAGCTTCTCATCCGGCGACCATTTTCGAAGTCGACCTCTGCTATTCCTCCACTGGCGAGTGCGTGAAACCACCAACACACCTCTCACCAGAGCTTTGAACCACCAATGGTAGTGAAGTTTGTTTTTTTCCCAGCTTTTACCGAAACATTTTTTTCCGAAGTGACTCAGAAAGTTCGATGTTGTTCAATTTTTTTCATTTTTTGAGTTTGAATCTCGTGTAACGGTGTATTTAGTGAGTTTGATTTTGTTGGGTTATGTTCAATTTTTTTCATTTATGAGTTCGATTTTGTTCAATTTTTGTTCATGTTTGAGTTCAATTGTGTTGAATCCAAATTTGGTTGAATCTGGGAATAAGCATAATGAGTTCGATTTCGTTCAATGTTGTTCTCGATTTCGTTCAATGTTGTTCATTTGTCCCTTATGTTGCCATTTGAGTTAGTAGTAGTAGAGGTGTGTAATAGTGGAAATGTTGCCATATCTTTCTGTAATGGTGGAGTTAGTTGTAGTAGGTATATAATGGTGGAATTAGTTTGTCCTCATTGCCATGTCTATCTGCAATTATGTTGTTCTCAATCTTGCACAGTTTGTCCTCATTGCCATATATATCTATAATTAGTGGTGTTAATAGGCGTGTGATGGTGGAACTAGTTTGTCCTCATTTCCATATTTGTCTATAATTATTTTGTTCTCAATCTCAGGATGAAAGGGGCAAATGTCGAAGTTTGTCACAGTTGTAGAAGCAAGACACATTATTTAAAGGATTGCCCGAGAAAACTTCGATGCACGTGGTGTCCACGTGGAATTCAAAAATGTTTTCAAGTTGAAAGGAACACCGGTAACGAGGGATGACTATTCAAAACTTGTAGTGACAACTGCAGCTACTTCGAGTAGGTAAAAAATGAAGAATCAACCGGTGAATTGAGTACCGTTAATGAAGCAGTGAATGTTGTGGCTAATGAGGAAGCCGAAGATTTGCCTAGAATGTTTGACTTTCTTACTCGAATAGCCGACAAACGAGATTTCAGTGAATGTGACATTTCGCAAGGGAAAAGGACGTGCGGAGTAGTATGGAAGAGGAAATTGTTGTTGGCTGGCATGTTTAGTAGTTAGTTGTTGAATGGTTATTTGTATTGTGTTCGTTTTATATATGCTATCAAAAAATGGTTATCATATCGAAAACTATTTCCTGTTGTATAATTCTCTTTCCAATTGTATGAAGATATCAAATTTGATGTAATTTTCTTGTTTATGAAGTTGCTGTCAATTGTCACTTGTGAGAATAGATAAGACATTAAT
Organism: Fraxinus quadrangulata; assembly: GCA_903798255.1. Lineage (NCBI taxonomy): Eukaryota > Viridiplantae > Streptophyta > Magnoliopsida > Lamiales > Oleaceae > Fraxinus > Fraxinus quadrangulata. The sequence goes on along the minus strand of CAIGRB010141482.1, from coordinate 39,562 downwards.
GAAGTTGCTACTAAGATTTAGACTATAAATGAAGTTGTACCAGCACAAATATTGCACCAGCAACTAATAAACCAAGTCATAATGAAGTTGCACCAACAGAAATATTATACCAGCAACTAATTTTTGAAATTACCATGGCACCGACAACTAATAAATCAAGGGATAGGTGGGAAAAGAATAAGTTACTGCTAAGTTTTAGACAATAATTCTACTCCATCATCACCAGCCAAGTACTCCATAATCACCAGCAACTTATACATTGCACCAGTTCCACTCCATCGTCACCAACAACTACTCCATAATCACCAGCAACTTATTCAAAATGCACCAGCAACTAATAAACCAAGAATAGAGTATGAACAAATAAGAAACTAGTGTCAAGAAACCACATTACAAACATCCCATTAAACTCTATAGAGCTATTTTATATCCCAAACAAATGAAGAAACAAATGCCAATAAACCAGGTTACAAGAAACCATCTACAATTAAATAAGAAAAACGTGATTCTTTTCCAAATAAGTGGAACATTTGATGCCTACACCGTTCGTGCTTCTCAAAGGTGAAGTGAACAAGCTTGTCATTATAATTTTTGTTGGCTTCCACTCTCACCCTGCATTACGTAACATCCCACATACGACTCAGATCAAATTGAATGAAGTAATTAGACATATAGATACCAAGTAAAAAGAGTTGCGAACTGGACATTGGTGTCAGGGAGGAACAATGTTGAGATGCCTCAACATTGGCGAGTATGATTTGAAATCAGCCTGAAACTCCTTTTTGACTTTATTTCTCAGTGCTTTTTCATATTGTTCAACGAATTGCTTCAAAGTGGTCTTCGAGTGTACATATCTGTCGAAGAATGCATTCATACTCTCAATTCATTATGTTGTGGACATTCTGGCTCAGAATGTTGTTTTCAATAAGCACGGTACCCAACGGCCTCTATTTTCAAATAGTCCTAACAACCATTCATTATCATATAACTTGTACGTATTAATCATTACTCTCTAACCTTCATCGCACTCTATGAATCATATACTAATTCGTGGATAGTCAAAAAGATGAAGCCTTATCAACATGATAACCAAACTTCTCAGGCAATTTCTTCAAGATATGCCACAAACACCACCTATGCTTCGTGTGCGAAAATACAATTTGAATTGCATTCTGCATTGCCTGTCATGCGGTGCTTGACCGTGCATGCACTGCAGCCATGTCCGGAATAGCCAAACAACTGTACTGGTGTCCTCATTAGATACAAAGCTACAACTAAGCAATGTCGATTGCCTATGATGATTAATGCCAACAAATGTGGCAAACGGCATATCATACTTATTGGTGAGATATGTCGTATCAAAAGTAACCACATCACTGAACTCCTTGTACGCTTGCCTATACCTATTGTCCGCCCAAAATACATTCTTAAGCCGGGAGTCCTCGTCTAAATCCATACTGAAGCAAAATCTCGAGCACCGTGCTTAGGGATGTCAAAAAAGTTTGCCGGCTCGGGCTCCTAGCCAAGGCTCAGTTTCGCGGGTTACCTTTCTTCTTAGCACAGAAAGGGACACCGTGCGGCAGTAGTCTGCTCCGCTAGACTACCTTCCGCCTTTTCTCGGGACGAAAGAGATTTTGATTGCAAAATATTAGAAAGCTTGAAACACAATTGAAATGAAATTGATCATTGATTACTGAAAGCGAGAAATTACAATTGGAAAGCAGGAAATTACAAATGGCTAGTGCAGGGGGCGAACACTAGAAAGCTTGAAAGTTTTGTTTGAAAGACTATTACCCCCTATAATAGATAAAACAAAAAAACCTAAGTACCGGGAGTAGACGTCTTCTTGCCGAAGAATCATACTAAAATTTATCTATTTTCTATCTATTTTAGAAATGGAAATTACAACTCGAAATGGACTAATATTTACAATGTGCGGCCGAAGTTGGGGCAAACTGCGGCTGCGATAGGGTCACGGGGCTTAATGAAGCTGCGGTCCGTGACATTCTCCCCCATTTGTTTTGGCGACGTCCTCGGAGCCATCGATAAATGATATACTTCAATAAACTGTTTGAAGGCTTCAAGGTCTTTCGCTTGCCCGATTATTCACTCGCTGTTGCATCCGCTCCATTTGACCAAGTACTCCTGAAGATATTTCTTTGATACTTGAGTAGTTTGCTGGCCAAGAATCTCTTCAGCAACATTCTTTTCGGATCTTTTCAATTTAATCCCATGTTGCTTTAGATCTGCAGACTGCTTGTACCATTTCTGAGTGATGTCCACAGTATGAGGAAGTAACGGTTGCTGGCCAATACTGATCTCAAAAGGACTCTTTTTGGGAGAAGAGCTCTTCTGGGCAGTGAAGTGCATCTGAGCCGCATCCAGAAGTTTTACCCAAATTTTCTGTGAAACAGAGATAAAGTGCTGAAGAGAATCCTTCAGCTCGGAATTGAAGCGTTCTGTCTGTCCCTCAGATTGTGGGTGAAAACTTGAACTTGTGCTCAAAGTTGAACCAAGATGTTTGAGCAACTCGGTCCAAAGTAAGCCAATGAATCGAGAATCTCGATCACTGACGATATCCTTAGGCAGTCCCCAGTATTTGACATTCGGTTTGAAGAAGAGTTGAGCTGTCTCTTCGGCTGATGTATACTTGGACGCTGTAGTGAAAGCTGCATGTTTAGATAAGCGGTCTCTTTCAACCGTTGGCCATCCACGACCGTAGTCCATCGATACACTCTCGACTGGTCTGTTCGGGATGGAAAGAGGCTCCAGTAAGCCTGCCTTTTTCTGATGACCCGCTATATCTGGCTGACAACCAAGACAAGTTTTCACATAACTTGCATTGTCATCCTGCCTCTGAGGCCTGTAGTATGCACGTTTCAGTAGTGCATAAGTACGCTCGACGATAGTCCCACTTCCACACTTTTCTCCCAGTTGTTTCCGAAGCTCTTCAAGCTCTGGCTGAGACTTACGGTATAGTGCCCTAGTGGGAGGTTTGGTACCCGAAACACATTCGGTCTTACGATCAATTGCCTTCATCAGTGGCAATCTCCTTGGTAACTCATCCGGCATGATGTCCTCGGATTTCTTAATAAACCTTCTAGTAGGTTTCGGGACAGAGCTAGTCGCCTCTTCGATCTCCTCTGTTCGAAGGGTGCACAAAAATGAGGGTTCATTCCTCCTGAAACCCTTACTGAATGGCATGGCTGAGATACTCTTCCCGTTTGTTTTCCCAGCTTGTGTGGGAATGATGAATGGCTTACTACCCATCATCATTAACGAATCAGCATACGGCAACACTACTGTCTTAGTGTCCCGAAGAAATTCCAATCCCAGAATGAGCTTGAAATCATCCATCTGAACTGTCGACAAGTTTGTCCTCCCTTCAAAAGGACCTATCTTGATCGACACAGATTTTGCTACTCCCGCTATTGGTTGAGCAGCGGAGTTGATCGCTTTGACCTTCCCCTTACCTCTTTCCAGAACAAGTCCGAGTCGCTGCACTTCGGAACTTGCGAGGTAGTTGTGGGTAGCACCAGTGTCTACCATAGCCCTGATTGGCTTTCCATTGATCCTCACATCAATGTACATTAGACTTTTCACCCTGCAGGTGCGAGCCTTCGATTCTCCAATCTTCGGCTCTTTCGAGGGATCTCCATCCCTTTTAGTTGCTCGGTGCGATAGTGTATTGCACCAATGCGAGAATGCACCAATTACATCCTCATCCCCTTCGGATTCGGTCTCATCATGACAGCTAGCTTGTGGGGTATTTTGCTTTGAACTCGAGCCACCACTTGCTAGTTGACAGTATGCATTTACCATCCGTTTCTGAGGACATTCCGCCACCCGATGTGGTCCTTCACATAAGAAACATCGCAATTTAGGAGTGGCATCAGATCTGCCCTCTATTGCCTTTCCTTTGTTCCAGTTGCTACTACTGGCACCGTTATGGTTTCCTTGACGGCTATTCTGATAGTTTCCCTGCGAGTTACTCTGACGGGTGCCTTCATAGGCTCTTCCCCCGTTCTGAGAGTAACGCTCTCCCCCATTTGAGTTCGAGCTGGATCTGTAAGGTCTGTTTCCACCTCTAACAGATTGACTATTTCCCGAAGGTCGATCCTCTCTCGATTCCGGTTGATAGTCGCTTAAGCATTCGGCAGCTCCCATAGCCGTGCTCAAATCAGTGACCTTCTGTCTCTGAAGTTCCGTGCGTGTCCACGGTTCCAACCCTTCCATGAAGGTAAATAGCTTATCCTTTTCCGACATATCTCGAATATTCAGCATATGTCCTGAAAAGGCTTTCACATACTCCCTGATGGAGCTCGTGTGTTTCAGTTCTCGTAAGGCCCGACGTGCCTCGTATTCCACATTCTCTGGGAAGAATTGAAATCTGATTGCTTCCTTGAGATGATCCCAAGAATCTATTCGGACCCTGTTGGCCTGAATATCAGCATACTTCGTTCGCCACCAGAGCTTTGCATCTCCACTCAGATACATGGTAGCTGTAGTAACCTTTCTCGCTTCGTCTTGGATCGAAGCCGCAAGAAAGTATTGTTCCATATCGAACAAGAAGTTCTCAACTTCTTTAGCATCGCGTGCTCCTCCGTACGCACACGGTTCTGGAATTCTGAGTCTATGAACAGGCTCATGTGCGGTGGCTTGTCCGTTGCCAACCGCGCGTTGAAGCACTAGCAATTGAGCTCTCAACGCTTCGATCTCATCCTGCAGATCAGGTATGAATTCAGCAGCTTCAGTCATTGCTGCGTTAGCCCTCTGGCTTTCATCCAGTTGGATGCGTAATTCCCGAATTTCCGTCTCTGCCACCTCGACCTTCTCCTCGAGGCCATCCATGGCACAACCCAACCGAGTATTCACCATCTCAAGCGCATCCATGCGCTGTTTCGTAGTCAACTTTGGAGGATCCACCACCTCCGTGGTGTTCGATCCAATTGGATCCATAGCTTTCTTATCGAGGGTCTTGAGCCGCAGCTCTGATACCAACTTTCACGGGTTATCTTTCTTCTTAGCACAGAAAGGGACACCGTGCGGCAGTAGTCTGCTCCGCTAGACTACCTTCCGCCTTTTCTCGGGACGAAAGAGATTTTGATAAAAAATAATAGAGAGCTTGAAACACAATTGAAAGAAACTCGTTCATTGATTACTGAAAGCAAGAAATTACAATTGGCAAAAGCAGGAAATTACAAATGGCTAGTGCAGGGGGCTAACACTAGAAAGCTTGAAAGTTTGTTTAAAAGACTATTACCCTCTATAAGAGATAAAACAAAATAACCTAAGTACCACGAGTAGACGTCTTCTTGTTGAAGAATCATACTAAAATTTATCTATTTTCTATCTATTTTAGAATGAAAATAAATATTACATGGAATGGAAATTACAACTCAAAATGGACTAATATTTACAATGTGCGGTCGAAGTTGGGGCAAACTGCGGCTGCGATAGGGTCACGGGGCTCAAGTGAAGCTGCGGTCCGTGACACTCAGGCTGGCTTTATAAATTTAAAAAATGAGGCAGGCTGCTGCTGCTTAGCTGCCTGTGCATAGGCTACTGCTTGTCGGCAAGCTGCCTGTGCGCAGGTAGCTATTTTAACTGCCTGCGCAGGCAGCTTTTTTTTACTACCTGCGCAGGCAACACAAGGAAAAAAAACCTGAGCCTACCCGGCTCGGGCCGAGCCTTTTTTTCTTGGTCGGGCTTTGTTCGGCTCGGCTCGGCTCGGCTCGACTCGGCTTGTTGACATAGCTAACCATGCTTGCATATCCGAAAAATATGATTGTATTGCGGCAGCATCTCCTTCTCCGAGTCGTAATCGTCTAACTTGTTCAATATAATTTCAACAATCCCTCTCCATGAAAATCATAGTCTTATAACCACTTGATTCCACCACCGCAAAGTTGTAAACTTTGTACAATGGAATTCCTGCCATATCATTCCTTCAAGCTTTCATTTGACATTTGCAGTCAATTCTCGATTGTATCGATACAACCTCGATTTCGAAGGACTTGTTTCATGATGGTGCTCCGGTTGGGCTATGTTTACTCTCCATTATCCATTACTTAATAAAGACGTTGAGATCATTACTTTACAATATGTTTGGCTTGTTGGTTTTTGCGTTAAAGAATTGCTTGAACCATAACTTCTTCTGCCCTCACGACTACAAGTAAACGTTATATATCTCATAACTCCATCAGCCCCCTTTTTCAAATCAGTTTCCTAACTAGAAAACCCACTTGAAAAGCATATCGCTCGTAGAAGTCGAGAATTTCTTTTTCATCATTGAACATCATACCTACCTCAGGCACGTTCACATTATCTTCTCCCAACGTATCATTTGTAACTTCTTATACATCATTCGTGACATTTTCATTCCCGGATTCAACCAATAAATCATTATGCTCCTCTTCCATAGTTTTCATTCCTACAATGAAATAATTGATAAGCATTACGGGTGAACTAGTATAAATAAGTAAGTTTTCCTACATTTGTGCACTTCCTTTACAGTGTAGGAAATCAAGGAAATTTATGTGTAGGAAAGGAAAGTTATGGAAAGAGATCAATCAGATGACAAGGCCTACCGTGTCTCCAAGAAGATTGAAGTTCTCACTCAAGCTCAAGATTCTCAGTCTAGTTCCAATAACAAGCTTTTAATTCCATGGTTTACTCTGTTCTTCAACTATGCATATGTTCCTATTTTTCGCTGGTGCCTATGTCGTGAGAGTGCTAGTGGAAAAAGTTGTTGAAAAATACTATATACTTATTGATAAAGCATCCAAGCATCTCTACCATTTACTTACCTCGAAACTCTGTTTCTCCTCCTCCAATTCAATCGTGGCAGATTCTGACTATCTTTGATAGCTTCAACTGAACTATATTCAAAAATGCCTTCTGGAGGACTTCTAATTTCTGGTTCGCAAGTGAAGGCTTTGGGTCCACAAAAAGGGGAGCTCAACAGAGGTGAATGTTGGGAAAAAATTTAATTTGCAGCCGGAAATTTTTGTTCACAACTGTGGGCTTTCAGTCCGAAAATGGGGAGCTCAAATGAGGTGAATAGTGAGTATTATTTTTCTGTTTACGCCGAATTCGGACTTCGCCTGTGTCGGGATGAAGAACGTCAACCACTAAAAATGAGAGACGCATGAAATTGTGGGAAAACGAGATGTTTTCCCTCGCTTTCCTTTCATTTAATTGTTTACTTTGTTTTCCTTTTTAAAATTTTTTTAATGTGCCACGTTCACGATTCAAAACCCTGTAAGAGCCATGTGAAATGAGTCTTGTACTCCTAGCATTTTCCTTTTTCGTATTGGCATTTATGTATTATGTATTTCTTTTATGGTTATATTGTTAATTTTTCAAGGTAAGGTTTTTTGGAGATTTGGAGTGATAAATCATTTAGATATGACAAAAAATTGATCTTTCATCAGAGTGTTCAAAAAATTTGATAGATTTTGAAAAGGGAAAATAGCATTTACGGTACCAAATCTTTCATTTAGTTATATTTGGTCTGAACCTTTCATTTATGCCATCCTACGATATCAAATCTTTAAAAAACTTGCACCCAGAGTTTAAATTGACAGAAACCACTAGTTGACCAAAAATTAAAGGCCTGACCAATTGTTGACTGATTTTTAAATGGAAAATGAATACCTTTACGTTTTTCATATAAAAAAGTTAAAATAAAAGAGTTTCAAAAAAAAAAAAAAAAAGTCCAATCATCTTCTCCACTCACCCAATTAAAATGGACAAATGGATTCACAGACGCAGAAAAATGTCATATTTACGTACAAAATCAATTCTCATATGATAGCTGGTCTAATAGAGATTTTCTTGATTCATTTTCTAAAATAAAGTATTTTCTTGGTTCCTCTTTTCCACGTGTGGTTAATAATCATGAAATTCTTGAAACCCAAATTCAAGAAAGTAAAAGAGATTTTCTTCGTTCCTCTTCTTCGCATGTTGATAATAATCAGGAAATTCTTGGAGGCCAAATTCAAGAAAAAAAGGAATTTTTCTTAATTATTCTTCTCCACCCAAGACCGCTTTGCTTTTGATTAGGAGCAGATCTTCTCCATACAGGTCTTCATCATTGGCCAGCCAATTTTGGAGTTCTCCCACATTAGCTACAACAGAAACAGAAAATAAAACAAAGAGGGAAGCAAAAATAAAGAATGAATTTCAAGAATTAAAAATGCCATGTTGAAAATGAGGCCGTTGAGTCAAGAAAATAGCCATGAAGGTCAAAAATGTGAAGGTTCGTTAAATAATGTTCAAGAATGTGAAGATTTGGAGAGGTGGCGTCGAAGTTGTGCCGTCATTTTAAGGGTTTGGGTCTTGGTTTGGGGTGAGGTGGGGTCGGAAGAAAAAAAAAGGGGTTTTTTTTTATTTAATTATTTTATTTAATATGAAAAAAATGCAAAGTTATCATTTCGCTCTTTGAAATATTGTCAACAATTGATCAAATCTTTAATTTTTGGTCAACTAACTGGCAAATTAACGGTTTCTATAATGTCAATTTAGATTCTGGGTGAAAGTTTTTCAAAGTTTTGGTACTGTGGATGTCACAAATGAAAATTTTAGACAAAATCTACAACTAAATGAAAAGTTTGGCAACGTGACTGAAATTTCCCCTTTTAAAAGTTCTTCTAATTTCAATTGTACTCAATTGAGATTTTATAGATTTTAATGAAATCATGTTCTCAACTGAAATTTTAATGAATTTCAATAAAATATTTTAACATTTAGGTATCCTCATTAATTCATGAATTTATAAATATTTATCATTAATAGAGGAATTTTAAAATTTTGGTTGAATGCAAAGCTTAAAAATACATATAACAAATTCTTTTGAAATTTGACCATTTTTACCCCCCTCTTTGACAACTATTATTTGGATAAAGTGAGTTTTGAATATTATTTTTTTAGAATGTGTGGTTAAAAAATAAGGAAATTTTTTAATTTATGTGCATAATATTTTATTGTATGAATGCATAGTTGAAAATGAGTACATAAAAAAAATATTGAAATGATAATTATCAAACAAAGGCTTAAAGAATTTTTATGAAAAGTTTATTCAAATCCAAGAAATTCGTTAGAAAGATTTTTATGAATTTTGTAAAAATCTATTCATTTCAAGAAATTCATAGAATTTATAAGGGTGCATTTGGTTTGCAGCATCAAGGTCTTTTCAATTTTCATTTTCGTAACACACTAAAAATGTCTTTAATCTTGTATTTTTTAAAATGCAATTTCTAAAACAAAGTTAAATTTATAACATAAAACTCAAAACATATTTTTAACGCTCCGAATGTTTTTAGTGAAAATTCTAAAAATACTCAAAATGTGGAAAACGAGAATTTTAATAAAATTTTATTTTAATAAAATTTAAAAGATTAAAAAAAATCTAAATTCTAAAACAATAAAAATTTTAAATTCTAATAAATAAAAAATAAAAGTTTTGAAAAAAATGAATCTAATCTAAAATTATAAAAAGTTGCAGAAAAATAAAAAAATATAAAAATAATACAAACTCTTAATGATTATTTACTTAAAAATTTTAAAAATATATTGAAATGAACACATATAAAAATATTCTTAGTTCACATCTTTAATTTTTATTTTTATTTCCTATATGTTGAATTCAATTCATTATTTGTTTTATTTTACTTTTGTATTGAGAAAAAAATATTTCAATTCATCAACTTTAAAATGCATTTATTACTTGATAATATATTAATATAAATTTTTTGATTTCTATTGAACATAGATTTCTTGGAATAAAATATCATAAAACAAAATTTCAAACCAAACTTGTTTTCTAATTTTCTGTTTTGAAAATAATTTTTTGAAACAGCAATCTTGATTTTGACAATCTTAAATCAAACCCATAAAACAAAAAACTGAAAATAAACTCAAACCTCAAAATAGAAAACTAAAACACAAATCAAACGGATTTTAATCTTTTAAAATTCATCAAAATCTCAATTGAGACCCCTTTATTCTTTTAAATTGATAAAATTCTATACATTTTTTTTTTCTGTTTACAACCCTTTTGAACAAAATAGTGTAAATAAAGTTGTTTGCAACTTTCACTACTAATTATCTAGAAATATATAAATAAATAAAAATTAGCGTTTTCGAAATTATTTTTTTGGAACTTAACTTGCCACTGCTNAAAAAAAAAAAAAAAAAACTGTATCTTGAAAAATAATAAATAAATATGTGAACAAGACAAGAATAAGAAACAGAGATATTTTAACCTATATCCCAACCCATCCATCGATCAGTTGCCATTCTTAATTTTGTACATAAAAAAATATATCAATATCAAGAAAAGAGGAAATTATTTTACTACATAACCGTGAATAATTCTCTCGTATAGAGCAATTATCCTTGAATTTTTTTAAATTGATCGTGTCGATATCTTCTAGTCATCGTGTAGCTCGATCTCAGCATGACCTTCTCTTCATCTCTGAGCACGAGCTTAGCCTCATCTCCACTCTTGTGACAATGCCAACTTCCCAGTTTAGCCCTTCCATATGCGGAAACCACTCATTCAGGATATAACAAATATTAAAAAGATCAACACAGCATTCAATTGGATTATGAATGTTATCGTAAAATTAGGATTTAACTAAAACAAACGATGCTAGCCTGAAATACACGACTTATCACCACCTTCTCTTATAACTTTGATTTATTAAAGAGAGAGAATGTGTTGCAATGATCAAAAATTATTCAAAACACGTCTCGCAAGAGGTTTATCCATGTCATTTGTGAGTTAACCAAGAGATACATTCAAATAGCTCAACAATTATAACGAGAAGAGTTTCAACTTTTGTAAAAGCATATACATAAACATATGTCTTTCTTGATAGTCACCATAAGATTTTAGTGTGACAAAATACAGATTCCCAACTTCTCAATTTTGTATCACCTTAATTCACAATGGATGATTTCTGTCTATATGCCAACGTTATAATATAAAGTTGCTTAAAGGTTAAACACAAATTATATATTGGAGGATGGAGTACATATTTTCCTCATAGGTATGAAAAAGCAGCAATTAAATAAATAAAATCACAAGAAAAGTGAAGTGTAAGCTCCTCAGTTGTCCCTTCAACTCAACCTATAGCTCCACACTATGTAGAGCTTCAGAAATTGGAACGATATTAGAAGCGAAAGTCATCATCGGAGCTTTCAAGAATAATGCAAAACTGTTCAAATATACAACTATCACATGGGCATCAAAGGAGAAGCCTAAAATGCCAACATCCATCTTATTATTGTATTCAATTCAATCCGAAAGCACTGAAAAATAAAAATGACTTGTGTATTCTTACCATGAAAGACTAGACCCTGTCCCAATCTGCCATGATGTAATCAATGGAATCCATCCCCTCCATCTGAATAAGATATAGCAAGAGTCACAACTTCAAAAAATGTTCTCAAACGATCAGAAAAAAGAATTAAGTCTTGTTTTGTTACTGTAGGATCCATTTTTGGCCTCTCATATATGCAACATGCTTTTGACATAAGCATACATATTATGACAACCGCAAAGCCAAGACGATTATTACCTAGGGAAACAGGGGTAAGTCCACTCCTACCTGATAAAAAGTGCATAAACTAGCACACCTTAACCCAGAAGTAAATTACCATATGTAAGAACTCTTATAGTTTCCTTACAAAACAAACTTAATCTGGCAGAGTAAATAAAAGTCGAAAACAGATTTATAATGAAGTAAGATTTTGAAGGAGAAAAGGGAAAGGCTGTTCATAATTTGGCAATTCTAATTTGCTGGTGTGAACATGAAGATTAGAAATGCCGATAATAGCAACCCTCCTTCTAGGGTTCTTCAGGAATCATATCATTTAGTAGCACACAAGTTGAAATGATAGAAAAACAACTACATGCAACCAATGCAGTTTTTCAAATCCGTTTATTGCAATTAAGAAAATATTTAGATTCAGTATATAATTCATGTACAAAAACAATAGTTGACTACTCACCAACTGGTATATTGAATCAATGACAAATGATAATACTAATCAGTCTGAGTGATTTATGCAAATTGATTTGATTTATGCATATTGATTAATACTGAGCAGTCACATTATGCTACCAAGACATGAAGGAGCAAACACCACACTTTGTATGGCCAGTCTATGATTCTGACTTCAGATGAATCAGACATGAATTCGTGCAGGAGATTGATAACAAAGATGCTGAATTCTTTTTGGGTCTGAATCGAAGATATTCAAGTATGAATTAGCCAAAAGAGGCATTTTCTGTAATAGGTCGTCGAAACAACCCCAACACGATTTTTTCATATTTATTAGCCCATGGAATGTTATTGCTTTTCAGAAAAAAGATTTGAAAAAAAGACAAAATCACTACAATTTACACAGAAGAAATCAAGACAACTTTCACAATTGGTTTCAACAGCTAACAAGAAGTAATACATCAGTAACCAGATTGCTAAATGGCGAGGGAGTGTCTTAAATCTTAGTTCGTGAAAAAAAAGTTAAGGATTGTAGTTCCGACAAGAAATATCTAGATTCTTATGGAATTGGTTACCATGAAAGGAGGCGAAGAGAAATTTACCCTACCGGCGAGTAGTGGGAAAGGAGCCAAAGTAAAACAAAACTAGATAGGGTTCGTACATTAAGAGGGATTTTAGCCTATTCGACCATGTCTCAATTGGTCGGATGGAGAGAGGGGGCTGGGCTGGGCTAACCCTGCCCCAACCCAGAAGCAAATTGTTAACCCAAATTCATGGTATAAATAAAAATAAAAATTTAGCTTAACTCAAAAATTAATTTTAGCTCAACTAATTTCATTCCCAACCTAAATTCAATGTTCAATTATTCAAATTTAGTTTAAAACTCTACAACAATTATATATTTATTTTATTCATAATCATAATACACAAATAATTCCTTATCAAATTAGATATTTTATTTCACACACACATATAACTAAGTTTAAATAATTCACTTATAATCAAATTATTTACTTATTTATACTTATGAGTTAAAAATTTATGTATTTCGATCATGAAATGGATGTTATTATCAAAATAAGTAATATGTTCTATATTAAATTTTATTAGTTAAAAATGTATTTGTTAAAACTTTGTTACGAGTGTCCAAAAATATATTATGACCCACATTATTTTGAGTGTTATGAATTTAACATTTTAAACTATATCTCATGTGGTATAGAACATTTTTTATGTATAAATTCATTGGGAGAAATTTAAATTTTAACCCACACTAACATATATTTCTGGCTCTACCCTGGGATTGAAGGGATTTTAACAAATATTTGTGATTTTTTTCTCCTTCATTATTATTTTTAATTTTTTGTTAAGCAAGTTTAAATAGTTAGGGCACATTCTCTTTGCTGTTTTCAAACCGTTTTCTGTTTTCGATTTTCCAAAACAGTGAAAACGCATTCTATTTCCTATTTTCGAAAATACGTTTTTAAAAATAAGTTTAAAATTTACAAAGGAAACCAAAAACAACAAATCTATCGTTTTTGATTTTTTTAGTTATAACTTGGCCAAAATTTTTAAAACGCGTTTTCATTATTTTCAGTTACTATCACTCCCAATCAGCACCATCGCCGAAACCACTACCACAGCCACATCCACAACATTACCCTAACCAACATCACCGTCGCCAGAACCACCATGAAAATCGCCACCACCACACAACTACCGATCACCAACCACAATCATCACCACAAAAACTGCCACCACACGGTGCTACCACCATCATCAACACCAACCCCTATCATCATCACCAACCACAGCCACAATCACCACAAAATTTCAGTTTTCAACCCTAAGTTTACCCATAAAATTAGCGAGCTGTGGTTGAAATTAGGTTTGACCCATGGTTGGGTTAGGTGTGCCAAGGGAGAGGAAGGTAACCCATGTGCTCTGCGACCATGGGTTGAACGGACGTCATCGGAATCACAGATTTCTTTGAACTGCGCGAAAAAGGATTGCGACCCTCATTTTGATAAATTATTGTTTGGACTAAATTGAGGACTGTTTCTGAGTCGTCTGGAGGTAGGCAGTCGATTGGTGGTGGTCAGCGATGAAGACGGTGGCCAGAGGATGGGGTTCCGACAGGTTACGAAGAGGAGGGAAGTAGGGGAGAGAGAGAGAGAGAGAGAGAGAGAGAGAGAGAGAGAATTCAGAGAAGAAAGTAAATGCATTTTTGGATTTTATATTTTTCAAAACAATTTTTTTTAAAATGGCAAAAAGAACGCGTTTTCAACAATTTCAAAATGGACACTCAAAATACAAAATTCAAAATAAATTCAAAATTAAAAACACAAAATTGAAACACGAAAAAAACAACTCCTTAATTTTGTTAAAAAGCAAGCCACGAAACCCTAGAGCTTGGACCTAACCGTGGTCAGCCAAGAACCAAACTTAAACCACTCCAACATGTGTTGTGTTGAGTTCAAATGTTTAATCAAGAAGTATGAATAGGACAAAAGCTCCTGTACAGACAGGTTTGCTTCACAATACAGATGATTTAATTTGATTTTCAGTTTTTTTAATCCAGAATTCCAAAGGGTATTAAAGAATCAACTTTGAGAAAAATGAATTTTTAACTGAAATTTTTAGCAAGTTCTAATTCGAAGCATTACTGCATTCAACACGTTCGCTAGAGACGTGATAAGTAATTTTAAAGATCAAACTTGCTCTACAATAAATGATTTATAAATTAAAACAGGATACAACAAGTGACGCCAAAATATTAGGCACTTCAAACAGGAGAAACCATTATATAAATATATATTCTCAGCGAACCAAAAACTGCAGCAAGTAAAAGGCTTACATCTTGACACACTTTAAATAGATTTATAATAGAGATGATTAGGCCTACTACCCTCTAAAAATAACAAATTAGAAAACTACCACTAAAACTAAATAAAATATTTTCTCCGTAATTAATATACTCAATATCCCCCAAACCCCAAAACTTTGGGAAGCCTCAAATCAAAATAGGTAAATTTGGCCAATACTCCCACCACGAGATCTTCATTTTGCTTCCTTGACGCATTCTTCTTCTCTCCCAGGCAATCTCGTTTGTCTCTGTTTGTTTTCTTGATTTTGGGCTAGTTTGTGCCGATTTATTGGAGATGGAGAGGGTAGAGACTGAAAATGAGAATAATAAATTAGTTGTCATGTGCTTCTTTATTTTGATTTTCGTTTGAGATAATATTCGCTCAAGGATTCGTTTGAGGGTTTGGTATTTCTTTTCTTCAGCTGTTTGAGCCTCTGATGTTGAACTTGTGGAGAGAGATCCCAAGTTGTCGCTATCCATTGTGGCTCGAGGAGAAATCAAGATTTAGCAATGGTGACAGTTCTTAGGATGGCAACAGTGGTGTTGCTGAGAACGAGTCTTTAAGAGGAAATTAGATTCCAATTTTTTAGCTTGGCGTGTAAATATAAACTCTTGAAGGTATAATATACTAATTGTGAAAGGAACAATTGAGGTATTTTTTCTTTTTAAAAACCAATCTAAATGTTCATCATTTATTGAATTTTTAATTTGTGATATAAAATTTGGAGCTGCGAACCAACATTTATGGTGGTTATTTTTTGAAATTTTGCTATTGTACTTATTTATAGCTTGTTGATCTTTTTTGTCACATGTATTATAAATTTCATTTCTCCTTTTTGCTATTACTTTCGAGTTAACTGTTTTTGCCTCATTGGCAAGAGAACCTTTCTCGTTGCTAGAACAGAGCAGATATTAGGTTTTTAGGTTAGTTTTGTTGATTGACATTAGTTGTTGTTAACAGTTGATTGATTTTTTAGGCCCATTGGTTTTTCATTATTGTCAAAGTCTGCTGTTGCTTCTCGTGGGTAGGGTTCATTATTCTTTTTTGTGCATTTGCACGTTGATAATACTTCGCAAGAATAAATTCCAATATTTTTCTTCTTTTATGGTGGAGTGTCGTCTGGAGGTGCTGTAAAGGAAATGATCATTAGAGCTTTTTTGGTGGAAGAGCAAAAGATTGTGAAGAAGGTTTTGAAGATTCTGAAGGTCAAGGAAAAGCTATCCACTAAGAGATGATGAGTGAGTCATGTGCCAATATAATTTTGGATACTAATTTGTCAAGGATTATTGGAATTGTATTATGAGGTTTCCATGCTTAAATTATGTTTGTTTCTTAGATTCAATATAATTTTGGATACTGATTAGTCAATGATTATTGGAATTGTATTATGAGGTTTCCATGCTTAAATTATGTTTGTTTCTTAGATTTTGTCAAATGAATGTGCCCTTCAGTTTGTCGAAAATTCTCATATTTGATTTTTGGTTTCCCTGCCTTTCTATAATATCTTAAACTTCAGTTTGCCGCTTTTTTTTTATTCGTCACTTTTTTAATTTGTGTAATTTCTTTTAATTTTATGTCACCTTTTTGAATTTTTATCACTTTTTTTAGTACTTATCACTTTTATTTAAATTTTTGTCACTTTTTTTTAGTGATGTCACTTTTTTCGATCACCTTCTTGATTTTTATCACATTTTTTTTATTGACAAACATCAATTTTTAATAAAAGTGACAACGTATGTTTTTTTTTAAATAAAAAAAAGTGACACTTAACTTTTAAAAGTGGCATTGCGTAACTTTTTTTTTATTTAAAAAGTGACAATCTTTATTTTAAAAAAATGACAATGTGCCATTTTTTAATATTATACAGTATTTTTTACTTCCAAAATTCTTTTCATATGATTTTTCAAAAGACTCTTAATTTTAAGGATATTTGTGTAAGGTACCCGCTTTAGATAATACCCTTCTAAAACTTGCAATTTCGGTGCCGTTCGAACGAATTCCGATCGCGGACTACTTGGACTAAGTGAGCCTTCACCTGGCGCACATTGTCCAGCCATGGGTCAATACCAATTGCACCTGAGATCGGATCAATTTTTGGCTGCAACGATGAACTTGTACGAAAATTTTGGAACTAACGAATTTGATGAATCTATGCTGCTCAAACTCTTCAATTTGATCAACCAAAACTTCATTGGCAATGGAAAGGCCTACAATCGGATTTGATTTTGCCCCTTTACCTTTTATTATTTGAACTTGATATTGCAAGTGTTTAAATCTCTTGGACTTTCATTACCGATATGTCTTGTTTTTAGTGAAAGAGATTGTTAAGCAATAGATTGATAATGGTATCTTGTTGAATGATAATGGTAGCAAATGTAAAAATGTTTACGTGTTAACTAGACTAAAATATAAAAACGTTTGCGTGTTAACTAAGGCTATTTTTGTCATTTTTTATAATTTCGTCACTTTTGAGTGTTTGTCACTTTTTTTTAATTTGTATCACTTTTTTTTAAAAAAATTTCGTCACTTTTTTGAGTTTGTCACCTTTTTTTTTTTTTTGAATTTTATCACTTTTTGAGTGTTTGTCACTTTTTTTTTTATTGTCTATCACTTTTCAATTTCTTTTAATTTGTGCCACTTTTTTTTGAATTCGTCAATTTTTAAACTTTTTTTTGAATGTTTTTCACTTTTTTCAGTGTTTATCACTTTTTTTAGTCACCTTGATTTCTATCACTTTTTTTAGTGACAAATATCAATTTTTAATAAAAGTGACATTGTATGTCATTTTTTAATAAAAAAGTGACACTTCATTTTAAAAAGTGACAATGAATCACTTTTTCAGTGTCACTTTTTTTACTGTATCACTTTTTATATTAAAAAAAGTGACGATTGATTTTACACTATTTTTTACTTCTAAATTATGTTTCATATGATTTTTCAAAAGACCCTTGATTTTAAGGGTATTTTTGTAAGTTGCCCTTATAATATTTCATGAGTAGATCATTGTGAAAATTATTTAACTTAATACATATTCCTAATTTTCGTATATCCCAAAATTTCAACAGCACAGTCAATAAAACTCCCATTTTTTCTAATGGGATTGGAGTATCTTCTTGTAATCCTAGAATGTTCCGTCAAAAGGATTCACCTCGCCTTCTGAGACAACCCACAGCTGATCTACACTTCCAGAGATCAAATGCTCATCGTGACTGACCTGCAGACGATGACAAAAGCTTGCACCATTAATTAAACAAGCTAAAACCCATGCATCTAATGTTGTTATTTTGTAAGTAAAAATATTCAGCAAAAAGTTCACCATACCATTAACACGCCTCCTCGGAACAAAACAAGACCTTGGATCAATGCTTCCACTACATCCAAATCCTACAATTTTACATGTATTTCAAGCATCACTTGATTGATGTGCCATATGCAGAAGAATTTTAAGTGCGCCATTGGTACCCGTACTTAGACATGACTCGACAATAGAATAAGAAAGATTTTAACTTCTTTTTAAAAAGCACAGTTCCGTGCAACATCATGAAAAACATTTTTCTTCCACCAGCTAATGTCATCATGAATAAGCTCGTAGTTAGATAATATGCTCGACGACTCAAGTGTCACTATTGGGAAGAAATGCAGATAATTTTTAAGCATGGTGTTAAATTTGTCAATCAATATATGGGAAGTATTAAAGAACGGTAATTTAAAACAATTGAGGTTTGAGAGCCTTCATGACCAGGAAAACCTTCCAAATAATTTCAATTGCAGAAAGGCAATTAAACCAACCCCATGTTGGGAATATTTTCCATATGAGAGGAAATGGAGAAGAAATCAAGATTAAAACAACAACATGATGAATGAAACAAAGACCAATTAAATTCAATAATGGAAATAACAAAAGAAGATGATGAACTTATCTTTATGTTACCGAACATACGATTTCTCCTTCACTTCATTGTAATCTTCCAGACATTAATAGGAAAAACTCGAAACATATGATCAAACAATTTCGAAGAAGATGAAAGGCTCAAACAAGAAAATCGTTGTTCTCAAACGATATTTGCCCCCTCTCCAATACGATATCAGTGCTTAAAAGGTTTTTCAGCAAATGGTTTATAGGATTGATCAAACCTTGAAGAGAATTCAACACTTAAGCACTTATGTGATTCTCCAAAATTTCAAGAACACAAGAGAAATTTGAATATGGATGAAGAAAGAATTGATTTCTTTCTTTATGGAAAGAATAATAATAATAATCACAATATTTTTCATTTTTTTTCATTGTATTTGCCTCCAAAATGACCACCTATATATAGACTTTGATCAGTTCTCACGAAGTGGTGCCAAAAGATAAGCATAAAGCCACCAAATTTGAACTCCCAACGATAGAAAACTACCACAATTGTCACTTGTGCATGTGCGCCTCAAGGTAGCGCGATGGCGCTATTATTCTCGGGTGAGAAGGACTTCCAATGGAGCAGGGCGCCTATTTTTTTTTTCAATTTCATTCCACACACTTCCCTTTTAATTTTGAACAACAAATTATCAACATCCCAGGCCATATCTCTAGAAGTTTGTCCCAACATAAGACCAAACCCCAATGTCTTACCAAACAATCCCCACCCCCACCCTACCCACCACCACAACATTTATTCAAAAGAAAAAAAATAAAACTTTCAGGACAATGAGAAATTAAAAGAAAAAACTCAGACTCGAGAGAGGGGAGGAAGTGAATGCAAGAGCGTGAAAAAAGATATTGTTAGAATATATGCAAGCAAACTCCAGCTCCAACAGTACACAGATCATGATCTGTATGACCAATTGATCCATCTGTTCATCAGCTTCAGCAATCCAACGTCCATCAGTTCAGCCAGACTGTTTCCAACTATTCCAACTGTAGTATAGTTAGTTAGTTTAGTTGGTTGATTTCTCTATAAATAGACTAGTATGCAATGTGATTTCTCAAGTTGAATGGATTAATTCTTCTCCCCTACCGCAATAGCAGGTTTTCAATTTCGTTTTTGTTCATGATTTCTAATATGGTATCAGAGATAAGTGGCTTCCGTTCTAGCTGCTCTCTCCTTCTTTGATAAAGCTTCTTTACATCTCCATGGTGGAAGCTGAATTTCAGATTCAATCAAATCAATTTTCTTGGATTTTCTTCAAGGTGTTCGAAAAAGTTCTCACTAGCGGGTTTCTTTCAAATACCTGTCTTTTGAGTTTGAGGAGAGTCATTTTCTTCCTAGAATTTTAGTAGCTTTTGTTTTAGCTAGTTGCAGACTTCATTTTGGTCTTAACACGCCTGAAGCTGTTGATCAATCAAGCAATTCCTCATTAATGAGTTATTCTGCCATTGATGATGTTTTCATGGAATTTATTCCGATTCCATTGTGTATTTTTTTCTCCTTTTATGGATGCCAAATTTGAAGATAACTTTGCCTTCAGCTGCCCCTTTTCTGCCATTGGGAATGACCTCAATGATAGGTTTCAATACCAACAACATGGTAGTTCGGATTCAGATTTTTCTTTCTTGTGATTCAGTTTCAACCTCATGGAATGCTCCAAATGATTCAGCAACTCTTTCAACTTCAGATTTCTTCATCTCCATTCTTCAGATTTCTGCCATTGGGAATGACCTCAAGGATAGGTTTCAATACCAACAACATGGTAGTTCGGATTCAGATTTTTCTTTCTTCAGATTCAGTTTCAACCTCATGGAATGCTCCAAATGATTCAGCAACTCTTTCAACTTCAGATTTCTTCATCTCCATTCTTCTCTCCAAGATCAAGATGATCCATCTTGAGGAGAGAGTGTTAGAATATATGCAAGCAAGCTCCAGCTCCAATAGCACACAGATCATGATCTGTGTGACCAATTGATCCATCCGTTCATCAGCTTCAGCAATCCAACGTCCATCAGTTCAACCAGGCTGTTTCCAACTATTCCAGCTGTAGTGTAGTTAGTTAGTTTAGTTGGTTGATTTCTCTATAAATAGACGAGTATGCAATGTAATCTCTCCAATTGAATGGATTAAATTCTTCTTCCCTGCTGCAATAGCAGGTTTTCAATTTCGTTTTTGTTCATGATTTCTAATAGCTATAAAAAAATTAATGCTGCTCCATTCCATTAGGTTCCAAAGGAAGAAAAATAAAAGTCAAAGTTATGTACAGCAGACCCAAAAAAAAAAAAAATTTGTTCAGCCCATTTGCATTGTGTCTGCCGATGAAATCCAAACAAATGATTTGATCATTGCAAATTTAATGAACTATTTGGAATGGACAATCAAAACTAATGAAACTGTTAGTTTTTAATCAGTTTTCTAATTAATTATTCAAATAATTGAAATAGCTCAAATTAAAGTCACGAAACAAGTAGCTGGTAAATTAAAATTGGAACTGGCGCAATTCGTTGATAGCTCAGTTGCTTTCTATTTTCTAATTGATTCTCAAATAATTGAAATCAACCAGGGCCTTAAGCATTAGCTAAGAAAAGTTAAAAACTAAACAGCCCAGATAGTTGGGTTTGCATAGCCAAAATGGAAAGAATATTCAATTAAGAAAATTAATCAGAACCTGGTGACACAAAAAAATAAAAATTGTTTACACCAAAATTCAATGTAAAAAACTGTGATTATCTGATGCACAGCATGCTTGATGAAACAACCCAGCTATGAAGAAGTGCGCCTTATATAAATTTGTGCAAAAATAAAAAAGATGCACAAAAGATTAGTATGTCAAAGCTGTAAAACTTACAAGATGATTTGATGGCTCATCAAGCAGTAAAATATGAGGCTTCTTGAAAGTTATCAAGAAGTGCGCCTAAGTGGAACATTAAGTACTGGGCATTGGAGGTTTGGAATCACTTTATCACACCTAAACATGCTTTCATGCTATGTGTGGGAGCTCATTCTAAGCTACTCACTAAAGATATATTACTCTACTTGGTTATTGATAGGAGTTGCGTTTTTTGTGCTTCACATGAGGAGACTTGTCACCACCTTTTCTTTGAATGTTCCTTTTCTTCGCGAGTTTGGAATAGCATAAAGGATTGGTTGGGCATCATAAGAGCCATGACTACCATGGCTAGTGCACTTAAGTGGATGAAGAAGGAGGCTAAAAGGATTGTTCTTGCTAGTTCCGTCTACTACATATGAATGGCAAAGAATAGGATGATTTTTGAAAATTCGAGACCCTATCTTGAGAGTATCGTACAACGAATCAAAATACACGTATACAAAGTAATGTTCTCTTTGTATCCTAATGTTTTGATTTGTTATGAGTCGCTAACTAGGAGTTGATTTATATCCGCTTGTTTTTGGTTTTTGTACACTTGGGTATGCCCATTGTGGTTGTAATTACACTTTTACTTCATTGTTGATGCACTCGGGTATGTTCGGGGTATTTGTGCATAGTTTTTTATCAATATAATTCATTTTTACCGATAAAAAAAAAGCAGCTCAAAAGATGTGTACATCCCAGAATGACAATATTAACCCTCGACATAAATGCAATCGATGAAAAAGTACCAGATAATGTGTACATCGGCTGTAGGGCAAGATTTCGAGTTATTCCAAATGAAGCTAAATGCCCCTTAGCTTTTGTTCAGGCACTCCCTTCATGGCACAAAAATATGTCAGTATGCAGATTCATTTCAAAATATGTACACACAAGCCACAAATACGAATTTCTCAACAATCAACATTCATGGAATCTTCATTCCTTAGTAAGCTGAACTATGAAGAGAGGTTAAAAATGATTACAAACACTCTTCTCAAGTGAGCAAAAAGTATAAGCAGCATACAACTCTAGATATACTCAATTGTAATTGAACTGGTCTTTATTCTCTTTACTTGACATCATAGTTTGGTATAAAGGTCTCTGTATCAAAGAATTTATCTTCCTTCCTTTTATGATCAGATTTACAGGCATCCAGATGAAAGTTTAATGAGAATATTGCATGCTATCAAATCCCCATACATTGAAAGGTAGTAATACTGAAACAAGAAAATGCACGTTAACTTATATATTAGGACAAAACATACTAGGAAGCAGCGCATCATATACAGTAGTGGTTTTGAAGAGAGGTCTAAGCCGTCAACATGATGCTGACTAAACACAGCAATGTGAACCTGTAAATTAAACAAGAAGAATTCACCAAGGGAATGGGTGGTGAAATAACAAGCAAGAGAATAACCAACATACACTCATTTCTTCAGCTAAAATTAACTGCCAAGCCTTTGCTCAACCATAAAAGCACAATATTTTGATAACACGCAAGAGATTAATGTATAAATGAATGAATAGATTGATGACGCTGCTTAAGGTATTTGTATAAGAAATGTGGAAGCAGAAAAACAAAGACAGGATTAGGAAGAGATAATTTTACTAATTTTGTAAAGAGAATACAAAGCAAAATGAATTCCAATGCTTCCGTGTTATTTGAAAATGATTTCACCTACTCTATTTAAACAATTAAATAGAGAATCTTGTAACAAATTGTAACTAATTTGCATAACAAAATTGAGGCAGAAACAGAAAGCAAGTGCACTTCTTCCATGTCATCTTCTTCCAGAATTTTCCCATATGGTTAGCTGATTCCATGATGTTGCTGCCATGGCCAATTATGCTAGCTAGTGTCCTCAGCTTTCTTCCCACATTTTGATAGCCCCCCCACAAGATGGAGAGTAGATATTTTCTACACCCACCTTGAGCATGTGGAATAAAAGTTACTTGAGCACAATGATTTTGTCAATATGTCTGCAACCTGCATTTCACTTTTCAAATAATTTGTAACTATGCTTCCTTCTTGGATATTATCACGAACGAAGCGACAATCAAGCTCTATGTGCTTGGTCATTTCATGAAAAAGGGGATTGGCTGCTATATGCAGCGCTGCTTGATTGTCACAGGATAGCAATGCAGCTTGAGGATGAGCCACTTGTAGATCATGCAATAAGTATCTAAGCCATGATAGCTCATAATAAACGCTAGCCATTGCTCTATGTTCAGCTTCTACTGATGATCTAGAGATGGTATTTTGTTTCTTTGATTTTCAAGACGTCAAAGAGTCCCCAATGAAAAAAACAATATCCCGTTATTGATCTTCGGGTATCCAAGCATGCCCCCCAATCCGAGTCACTGTAAGCCTTAAGTTGGAGGGCTGATGTTGAAGCAAATAACAATCCTTGGCTTGGTGCTCCTTTAATGTATCTCAATACCTTGTAAGTAGCTTTCAAATGAGGCATTCTAGGACTTTGGATATATTGGCTGAGCAACTGAACTGATGCTAGATCTGGCCTTGTGACGGTCAAGTATAGCAATCTCCTTATGAGTCTTCTATAGGTAGAAGGATCTGATAAGAGTTCTCCTTGGTCCTTAGAGATTTTGATGTTTTGATCTAGTGACACTTCTATCGGCATTGCACCAATCATCCCTGAATCAGCCAAAATATCCAATGCATATTTTCTTTGACAAATGTGAATTCCCGTCTTTGATCTTGCTACTTCTATGCCAAGAAAATATCTCAGGGCACCCAAGTCCTTGATTTTAAATCTTTCATCAAGTGAATTTTTGAGAGAATGAATGACTTCCATATTGTTTCCTGTCACTATAACATCATCCACATATACCAGTACAGTTGTGAATGAGTCATTTGTACTCCTTGTGAACAGGCTATAATCTGATTTTGATTGCTGGAATCTTTGTTGAAGCATAAAAGATGACAGCTTTGAGTACCATGGTCGAGAGGCTTGTTTTAGTCCATACAAACACTTGTTAAGTTTGCATACCTTCCTCTGATCATTTGTTGAATAGCCTGGTGGAAGCTCCATATAAACTTCCTCATTCAAATCCCCATGTAAGAATGCATTGTTAACATCCAGTTGATGCAAATGCCAACCTTTGATTGCTGCTACAACTAGGATAGTCCTCATAGTCACCATCTTTGCCACCGGCGAAAAAGTTTCATAGTAGTCAAGCCCCTCAATTTGAGTATATCCCTTAGCTACTAGCCTGACTTTCTTTCTTTCTCCTGTTCCATCTGCCCTGAACTTGACTTTGTACACCCATTTACAGCCTATAGCTACCTTTATTTCAACATTCTTGGCATCTCTCCACGCAGGATGTTTGATAGCTTCCTGAAATGAATTAGGTTGTGTGTGTGCAGAGATAGATGAGATGAAAGCTTTGTGTGATTCAGATATTTTGTGATATGATAGAGTAGCACACAAGGGGAAAAAAGAACCTGCTATGACTGAACCTTTACCCTTGTCCAACTCTTGTAAATGGGGCAGTGAGGCAGCTTGCTGACACATAAAATCCTGCAGATATGAAGGGGTTCTCCTGACTCTAGTGGATATGTGAGGCTGATAAGGAGTTATGGAAGTGTTTTGGGAAGGATTTTGGGTAAGACTAGTTTGTTCAGTTGAAGCATTTGGACTAAGGCCTTCATCAGTTTGCTGTATGTTTCCTGCGGACTTTCCTGAGAATTTTGATTTTCAGGGTATTTCAAGTCAGTGTTTGTTGAATGAGGGTAAACCAGGTTATTGGGATTAGGAAGGGTGTGCTCAGTTCCCAGTGTTTGACCACTCTCTGCATTCTCTGTTTTGTAAGGGAAAATGTCTTCATAGAAGATAACATTTCTAGAGATGAATATTTTGTTTGATTCAAGATCTAGCAGCTTGTAACCCTTGATTCCATAGGGGTAACCTAAAAAAATAGACTTTCTTGCCCTTGGATCAAACTTATGCCTATTATGCGCGAGAGAAGATGCAAAGGCAAGACAGCCAAACACTCTAAGGTGAGGGTATTGTGGTTTGACTTTAAACAGAAGCTCAAATGGCGTCTTATTTCCAAGGAAGGGTGTATGTGTCCTATTAATGAGGAAGACTGCACTCAGTACACGGTCATTCCAGTACCTCATAGGAATCCCACTTTGAAATTTCAAGGCTCTAGCCACATTTAGTATGTGTTGGTGTTTCCTTTCCACTATGGCATTTTGTTGAGGTGTTTCAACACGTCTTATGGTGTATGATTCCCTTTTTGGAATAGAACTCCTTCATATCAAACTCAGCTCCATTGTCACTTCTAATCACTTTAATTTTTACTTCAAATTGGGTTTCAATCATGTTGCAGAAACTCTGCAAAGTATTTGATGCTTCAGATTTAAGTCTGATTGTATAAATCCAAGTACATCTGCTAAAATCATCAACAATGATGAGAAAATATTTTGATCCATCATAAGCAATCTCATTACATGGTCCCTATAAATCACAATGAACTAATTCAGAACATCCCTTTGACATATGTTGACTAACACTAAATGGCTGCCTATGCAACTTGGCTAAAGGGCAAACAGGGCATGGTTTGTTTGTATGTTTGGATGTATGATCAAGGTTCAGTAGGCTCATGCTAGAGTCTGAAGGGTGCCCCAATCTATAGTGCCATAGATCAAATTTTTTGGATTCACTAACTACAGATGCTGAGATGGGAATGTTGTTGATGAAGATAGATAGGCAATTTGTTAGGGCTACAGGAGAAACCTCTTCCTGCAGTAAGTGGTACAGCCCCTACCTCACTTTAACCATTCCAATCATCTTCCAAGTTCAAAGGTCCTCCACAAAACAAGATTGGGATGAGAAAATGAGACAATAATTTGATGATTCTGTTAACTTTCTAGCTGAAATTAGGTTGAAGGAAAAGGATGGAACACACAAAACTTCATCTAAAATCATTTGCTAGCTGAAATTAGGTTGAAGGAAAAGGATGGAACGCACAAAACTTCATCTAAAATCATTGGTTCTGTTAGTTTAACAGTTCCTATATGAGTGACAGGGACTATGTTTCCATTTGGAAGAGTAACAGAGTGTGAGACTTCTCCTTCGATGGCAGTAAAATGTGATGGGGAGCAGATCATGTGATCTGTGGCTCCAGTGTCCATTATCCATTGAACATCAGATGTTCTTTTAGGTTTTGTGACATAGGTAGATGAGCATGAGGAAATACTAGAAATCTTTGGCATTTCAGATTCGTTTGGAGAAGAAGATGTCCAGTGCCTGGTAAATATGAGGAAGAGTGAGAATGTAATTATCTTTTAATACAAGAAAACACAACAGTATTTATGCCCACAACTTCAGTAGCAAAGCATCATTATACAATTGATTGAAAGTTGTAAATGGAACTACTCACCAAGTCATTTTTCAAAAGTGAGATCACTCAATTTGATTGCTCACAATATGGAACCTAAACATCTGAATTAAGAAAGTATTGAGCAGTCAGAAACAAAGCAAAGAAATGTACCTTAATTCTTGACTGAACAAGAGTGCACGCTTGGCATTGTAGCGAAATTTGTCAATAAATGACTGCAATGAGAATTTTTTCAAAAGAAAAAGGCATGGTTAAAATTTCCCTCAGAATAAAAAATGTATGCACATACTTGTGCGTGCGTGCGTGCAAGCTTGCAGACACCAAATATGGCAGTTGTAGATTACAAAATATGAACCTGCATGTGGGCCCTTGAGCGTTCATTTGCCTCCGAATGCTTTCTGTTGGTTCTTGAGCAGTTCTTCCCTTGTTCTCTCAAATGCATCATAATTTCCTCTGAAAGTGACCAGTCTTTGTCCTTGAAGATGGAGAATGTCCGTGACCACCTGTTAAAAGTGATTTAGCAAATGATATGGCAAATAATACATCAACAGGTGACCAGAGAAATATATACACACTGATTGTCAGCTAATTACAACCAAGAGGAAAGGGCTTACAGTGTTCAAGAACTCTCTAGCATGCGAAACAACAATAAACGTCTTTGGCCATTTCACAAGGTACGATTCCAGCCACAAGACAGCGTGACTATCAAGATGATTCTGCCATGAAAGCGAAACAAAAATGTGTAATTGAGTTCAAACTGTACATGAATGCACTAACAGACAACAATATGGATAGCTAGAGGTGGCAATGGGCCGAGCCGAGCCGGCTCGGCCCATTGCCGAACGAGCTCGGCTCGTCCTCGTGGCTCGTCCCCAACGAGCCGAGCTTAAGCTCGTTAAGCTCGGCTCGTTGGGTTTTGGGTGAGCTCGGCTCGTGTCCGAGCTCGTCTGCTCGGCAAAAAAATATATATATATATTTTTTTTA
>CAIGRB010141463.1:0-25831 GCA_903798255.1 Fraxinus quadrangulata | reverse complement strand
TTTCCCGTATGCTATGCAATACAAGAATATTAAGTCCATGTTTGGTGTCGCTAAAAAATTTGATTAAAATTTAAGTTAATGTTAATAATTAATTTTAATCATAAATTTTATAGGACTCGCAATTTTTTAATCACACATTCAATCAAATTTTATCAAAATCTACGGAAAAAAAAAAGTGATTTTTATCTATACCAAACAGAGGGGAACATAAAGGCAAGAAATGACTATGCGCTTGAAGATGAGCATTCAAATGTGAATCTTAGTTAATAAGATAACGTAAAGATTATTATAACCTATTCCTTTGATTATAGAGACAATTTGTCCCTTAAAGTTTGTCATACAATTACTAATAGTTGAATTGTAATGATTTTTAAGAATATAGTTGCTATGAATAGTTTTAAGGCTATTAATCCTGACTTCATGGACGACTTGAATTCCCCAACTTTTTATTTATATAAAAAGAAAATTACAAAGTTAGCAATCTAGAAATTATAGGGGTAAATTTCGGTGAATTTTACAATCTTATAGTCTCCTAGATTTTGTATTTTCTGATCTATGAATCAAACTTAGCAATCTAGGAATTACATAAGACGAAAGGCGAGTTCTAGTCCCGCTCCGAAAATTCGAATGTTGCCATTGTGTTGTCATGAGAGAAGTTGCAACAAAATGATTAGGGATAATAATGCAATTTTCTCTAAAATTATTGAAGGATTGTTTTTATGCATTGAAAACGAATGATAGTTTAGTCAAATAGGTTTCAATAAATTTTTTTTTTTTTAAATGGTGGTGTCAAATCAATTTTCAACTTTCAACTTTCAACTATTACATTGTGAAATTTGATTATACATGGACTATTAATTAGGCATCATTTTTAAATATTGAAACACTGTAAATCATTTATTATCAAAATAAATAAAGAATTTAGGAATTGTTTGACAAATGTTTTTATAAAATATTTTGTAGATTTTGATAAATAAACAAAATATATAATTAAAAAATTAATAATAATCGAAATTAATTATTAACTTTAATCACAATTTTCTAACAACTTTTTCCAACTAGCACTTGGTCATTGAGGTGTGTATTTAGCTTATTTGTTGATCAAGTCGTGTATTTAGTTTATTTATTGAACATTGTTGACACAAATTTTCGAAAACAAGTTACATTCATCTCACATAACCTTTGAAAACTCCATATCATAACCTTGTAAAAGATTATTTGAAAAATCCAAGAAATAAATTACATTGAGAGCAATTTCATTTTCATGATCATTATACAATGAAAATATTTACCTTAAATAATCCAGACCGGTAATTATTTAACAATTAGAGAAGTCAATGGACCACAATTATTCTGCGAATTTTGTCCCGTTAATCTGATATATTGTGTAGAATCGCACAAATGTCCAAACAATCTTGGTAAGTGGACCATTAATAAAGTGGATATGTGTTCAAAATCCGATTCAAAATGATTAACTTCTCGTTTGGTTCTTATGATTTTTAAAATGTATTTTTCTCTTATTTTTGACTACACATTCTTTAAGAAAATATTATTACACGCACCCAATTTTTTTTTTTTTATTAACCACATTTTCTCCATTAAATCAATATTCCAATATGGTAGAAATTAAAATCTAAATTTTTATTAAAATAAAATTCAATAATTAATTTTAACCACGCATTTTATAAGACACAACTTTTCAACTAAACATTTATCAACTTTTATCAAAATCTACTAAAAATATGATTTTATTCCTCGCCAAATAGGAACTTAATTAGTTTTTTTTTTACTATATCTAACTTTAATGAATAACACAATTATGTTGAGGTTGATTATAT
The DNA here is from genome assembly GCA_903798255.1 of Fraxinus quadrangulata. Classification (NCBI taxonomy): domain Eukaryota; kingdom Viridiplantae; phylum Streptophyta; class Magnoliopsida; order Lamiales; family Oleaceae; genus Fraxinus; species Fraxinus quadrangulata. The sequence continues at coordinate 23,993 of CAIGRB010141463.1, read as the reverse complement.
TTTCTAATTTAATTTATAACTATTCTAATTAATCGGGAAGGGTTAATGAATGCTCAATTAATTTATAACGATAGGACCTCGAACCCCCCTATATTCTTCCATCTTAATATCGAGTATCATATGATTATAAGAATTGGTACAAAATCAACAAGAATTAAAGTATGGAAACAAATATGGAAAACAATCTTGAATCCAATATTCCTTCATCAATCTTCTTCTTCAAACTCCAAGTAATTAATGTACGAAAATTAGGTATGAATGTGTTTCATATTAAACTTGTAAGAAATATATATTATGTATCGAATGACTTCTCCTAGACTTTCCCCTTTGTAAGGAATGTCTATGGTATTCCAAAAGCCTCCTCCTCGAATGAATCATGAAAATATATACTATAACCTTCAAGATTAGGGCAAAATGTGACATAATTTCTTTTCAACTAGATGTTGAATCTAATAGGAAATAAAATCGGGCCTATCGAGTAAGCCTATGCAATCGCATGGAGAAAATCGTTGCGATCGCACATTACATATTTGGGACTTACTGGTGGAATTTTTCTTACCATTAAACAAGGGCTTCCTTGACATCACAAGGAACGAACTTTGCATCTCATTCAAGTTGGTCCACAACTTTTCTCATTTTGTTCAGCTCAAGTCTTCTTTTTGCATGTTGGATCTTATCCTCATCCTCCACAATCATTTGAAATTGATCTGATGAAATTTTCTAAAATTTATAATTCAACCCTCGAACTTTTCAAATATTGAATTTAGCTCCTGAAACATGTGAATATCTCGTGATTGCTATCTTAATGCTTCATATTGATTTCATGCAACAGTGATGGTCTTCAATTGTTCATAATCAACTCTAATTGAATTAAAATCGTATTTCATCATGTCGATTGTATCAAAGTCGAGGATTTCTCCACAATCAACACATTTACACCGAATTAGGTAAATATATGCCCATTTAGTCATAATTTATCAAGTTTAGAAACTCTACTAAGTATGCAAAATACACTTATCAATATGAGTCATGAATTTTCTTTAATATTGATAATTTGTCTAGTGAGATAAATTATATTGAGATTAAAAAGGACTAATAAGGAATTTATCTTAGTATATTACATTTAAATATTTTTTAATTAAAACAATCAAGATCCGTTATTACACAATTTATTACAAAACTAGGAATTCTTCGATTCTAGGATGAAAAAAATTATAAGATAAACTAGATACATGAGCGATTAGGATTTGCTTCGATTATTTGATGTTAGATCGATTTGCATTTGCACAATTGTTTATAAATTATCTAGCTATGAATATGTCAATACGATTTTATATAAATGGGTCTAAAATTTTTGTGCTCCTTCTCGTGAAAAATAGTTCATTTAAACACTTTATCTTTTATGGTTTATTTATCAAATTGAACAGTACCAAATCGGAACAAAATGATTCAATTTGGATCGATTCCATAATTACATTTGAAACAAATAGTTCAACTTATAAGATTTTAGTAATTCTTTAATTTTATTTAATTCTCTTCAAAATCAAACCGAATGGGACCCACTATACCTAAATATGTAGTTAGGCAAATTAAAAACCGTCCCAAATTAATGATCTCCACTTAATTGGTACCTAATTGTAGAGCTGTGTAAAGTTCAGTTACCCTTGGGTAATAAACCCCAAATATAGAGACAGACGAACTTACATGTTGTTTGACAAATTTTTTTATAAAATTTCCAATAAATTTTGATAAAAAGTTAATATAACGTGTCGTCAAAAATTTAATATATAAATTATGCTCCTGTTTGAACTACGTAATTTTTTTAGTCTCATTCTTCTATTCATTTTCAATCACACATTTTTTAATAAAATAATATTTTTCATCATATCAATAATTTTTTATTTTTTTCATCAATCTACTATTTCAAAAAACATATTTTCAAAATAATGTAACTCGAACACACTAAATGAATAATTAAAATTAAGTTCATGATTATCTACCATTAATTTAAAATATTGTTTGTTATAGTAAAATTTTTCACCATATATTCACTCTATAAAATATTTTACACACGAATTAATAAAATTAATTTAAATTTTAATCACATATTTTTCAAAAATATTATTTATTACTTTATTTTTCTTTTAAGAGTGAGAGACGTAGCACCAAAGTTTTGAACACTCAAAAAAGTTGATAAAAGTTTATATGAAGTACCTAATAATTCATATGCATCGTGCGTCGTGCCTTATATATAGAGAACATTTATTGCCTACACGCGCATATGAACAGTATTTTGCACTGAAACTACTTTTTATTTTTACTTCTTGTTTGTCCCACCGAAAGTCAGGCTGCAAGCATGGCCCCCAGCGCCACCGTCACAGCCACTGCGGGGGCCGAAGATGGGCGGAGTGAATACACAGAGGATGGAACCGTGGATCTTAAAGGGAACCGAGTACTTAGATCTAAGAGAGGTGGATGGACTGCCTGTTCCTTCATTGTTGGTACTTGCCTCTCCTTAATTCTTCCCAATTCTTTGTTGGATAAGATGGATTATACAGACACTATCAAGAAAAGCAGAGGCTTTATTGTCGTTCTATACGGTCGGGTTTTGTATAGAACTGCTTACCTAATAACAAATATACATAAAATTTTTAAAAATACTGTATTTTTCCTGCTTTTTACTAGATTTGGATCAATGGCTGGTTTGTGTGTAAAAGTGTGTGTTTGTGCTAGAGAGTTCGAGCATGTTTGGTTAATCTGACAGAATCGATTTCTTTTTCCAAAAAATAAAAAAATAAATGACTTTTTCCTTTGAAACACTCACGGTAAGGCCTGTTTGGCCTGGCTACAAATAAAACACAAGTGGCAGCTGATAATTTTCCAGAAGTGCTATAGAATAAGCTGACCAAGATTCTATAAAAAGCCCTTTTTTTTTCTAACTTTTGAGTTGAAAGGTATTTCTTTGCTTATTGACAGGTCAAAAATTTTCCGAAAGTGCTATAGAATAAGCTGACCAAGATTCTACGAAAAGCGTTCTTTCATTTTTTTTTTTTTTTTTTTAACTTTTGAGTTGAAAGGTATTTCTTTGCTCATTGACAGGTCGAAACTTGTGTACTTGTACTTTTTAAGCTAAGCCATGTCCAAAATGTTTGGGGAGAAATACTTTTTAAAAGCTTGGCCAAACATGCCTTTAAGTAAACTTATAAGTGATTCTTTTATGTTCATTTCTGCTTTGATCATATACCAATTACCTTTTTTTATGGAATTTTATGCGTACTTTTTTCCTTCTGACTATTGTCACCAACAATCAACACTGGTAGTTCATACGTTAGAGATACCTGAAACAAGAGGAAAAAATGATTCAGTCAAATAAAATGTTAAAACTGAAATACTATTTAAGGCACTTACAAAATACTAACCAATTAATTGAAATTTAATTCTAACTTTAGCCATCATATTGAAAAAAATGAGATGAGTGACATAAATGAAACTTTATTGAAAATTAGTGATCGTTAGTGTTTTATGTACAAGATACCTTGTAATTTTGCGAGCGTTTGACATAATACGAATACATGAAGACCCTATTAATAACTCAAGTGCATGTGATTCTACTACGGTACAGTGTATGAGATTTTTGAAAGAATGGCCTATTGTGGTATATCGGCAAATCTGGTACTATACTTAACACGTAAACTGCATCAAGGCACAGTCGCAGCCTCGAATAACGTCACATACTGGATTGGTGCTATTTGGATGACTCCTATATTGGGTGCATATGTTGCTGATGCTCATCTTGGCCGTTATTGGACGTTTCTGATTGCTTGTGCAATATACTTCATGGTATGCCTCCTAATTAGTTCAACTAATTCGAAATAGATGTTCTTATGTGCACTTCTTGAAAAATATTTTTGTTTCTAAATATTTGACAGAAATAGAATTACAGTAGAACTTTGTCCTCTTTTATACTATTTGACTTTCTCATATAGCTAGTTTGATTTTCTCAATCTATAGTTCTTACTCCTTCATGTTGTGCATAAAGTGTTTTGAATCCATTTACATGTTTTTTTATGAGTTGAATCCAAATGAAAATTACAAGAGTAATTATCCCTTTTTATCAGCACAAATTTAAAGATATATAAAAGAACTTTGTTGCAGGGTATGTGTCTACTAACAATTGCAGTTTCAGTACCTGGACTAAGACCTCCTCCGTGCAATGACATCAATGTAACTGATTGTCCAAAAGCTACAACACTAGAATTGGCAGTTTTCTATACTGCTCTCTACACTTTAGCTATTGGGACTGGTGGAACAAAGCCCAATATCTCGACCATCGGAGCGGATCAATTCGATGATTTCGACCCAAAGGAGAAATCCCAAAAACTCTCCTTCTTCAATTGGTGGATGTTTAGCATATTCTTTGGGATCCTTTTTGGCAACACTGTTCTTGTTTACATTCAGGATAATGTCGGTTGGGCCCTGGGATATGGTATTCCAACCGTTGGGCTTGCGATAGCTATTTCGATTTTCTTGGTCGGAACCCCCTTCTACCGGCATAAGAAGCCCAATGGGAGCCCATTTACGAGAATGGCCCGTGTTATAGTGGCATCCATCAGGAAATGGAAGGTATCCATCCCTGAAGACCCAAAAGAATTTTATGAATTTGATGTGGAAGAGTACACCAATATTGGAAAATTCAAACTTGAACCCACACCAACCTTAAGGTCTGTACTGCATATAATTTCATTTGTTATGAAGTTATGTTAATTATCATGAGTAAATGAAAAAAAGTGTGCAAATTTGATGCAGGTTTCTAAACAAAGCTTGTGTACAAATCAACTCAAACAGTCCATGGATGCTATGCTCAGTCACTGAAGTTGAGGAAACGAAACAAATGCTGCGAATGCTACCGATATTAATTACCACATTCCTTCCAAGTGTTATGGTTGCTCAAAGCAACACACTGTTCATCAAGCAAGGCTCCACCCTAGACAAAAGCATGGGGCATATCAAACTTCCTCCTGCCAGTTTAGGTGCATTTGTCACAATAACCATGCTCGTTTGCGTCATACTTTACGATCGCGTTTTTGTAAAGATTGTACGGAAGTGGACTAAAAATCCGAGAGGCATCACTCTCCTTCAGAGACTCGGGATAGGTTTTACACTTCATATTGTCATTATGGTAATAGCCTCGGTGACTGAAAAGCACCGGCTCAGTGTAGCCCGAGAACATGACCTAGTTGAAAGTGGAGGACAAGTTCCATTGACCATATTTATTTTACTTCCCCAGTTTATACTTACGGGGGTGGCTGATGCTTATTCAGAAGTGGCCAAGATTGAGTTTTTCTACGATCAAGCACCAGAGAGCATGAAAAGTCTTGGAACTTCATATTCGATGACTAGTGTGGGAATTGGGAACTTCCTCAGCAGTTTTATTCTTTCGACTGTTTCTCACATCACTAAAGAGAATGGTCACAAAGGATGGATACAGAATAACCTTAATGCCTCTCGACTTGATCTATATTTTGCATTTCTTGCAGTGCTTAGTTTCTTGAATATTATCATATTCTTAATTGTCATGAAGTTGTACCGATACAAGGATGAAGTCTCCAACTCAATGGAAGTGCTTAAAGAAAAACTGGAAGGGCCAAAGAATCTACAATGAGAAAGAATGTACAAAGCAATCAAAAGATGATCTCAGGTATCCCATGGTATTTCTTTTTTCTGGCAGCTAGGATGTCGTAATTATAAACCATTACCTAACAAGCTTCTAATTGATCTAAGGTTGTCGAAACTTTCTTGAAGTTGAAGAAATCCCATAATAACTTGATTGGTGCCTTGCCTTTATTGATTGATACTCCTTGGTCCGACCTCAAACTCGATCAAAATGGAAGGAGTTCCATTGCCACAATCTAAATGCTCTCTATGTGATGATTGTGAAGACTGCGAGAATTCTCTCGACTGTAAAAACAAAAATTATAGAATATCCCCTACATTTGAACTGATCAGAGAAACAGATTTACCTGCGGAATAACATATACTACTTAAAAGAAAATCATATTTTTTCTTTCTTTATTCTTTAACTAAAATGCAAATACTGATAGCGGTTAAAAAAATGGAGAAATTTGGTTCAAAGCTAAAAGATTATTCATGGGTTAAGTAAAACTAATAGCTTGGAGTGGTTGATTTGGTGTTAGGAGCTATTTAGATATGTTTTGATTCCGTACTTGTTGAAATATTGTGGACTATTTTAGGCTAACAAGTGGAACCTAGGTGGTAACCTTAAATTAGGGGTTTGATTCCAGTTACTTATCCCAAAATAAATAAAAATAAAATAAAATACATTACACTAGTCGCGACACGTAAAAAAAAGTTACATACATTGTTGTGTGAAGCTAGTCTTGAGTAATTTGACCATATTCACCACCAATGTTTAAGAGATGATATATTGGAGAAGAATGTTGCATACAATGTAGAGTGAAAACTACTTTCAAAAATCAAAGAAGATCACAAAAACAGAAAAATGAACACAGAAAAATAAAAGAAAAGAAAAACACACAAAAGTGTGTTGAGACGGTAGTAAAATAATTATAAGCATTGTTTTAGTAAAATAATTATAAGCATTGTTTCTGTCCTGCTAAACCTTGGAAGTTGTGACTTCTAGCAAGGGTTTTTATCCTAATTGATGTTTGAAAGTTGAGCTATTCAAACATATGGAAAATCAACTCGAGGTAATGACTTTCATTGGTGAATTTTAACCAAATATGAGTGGGAAAGGAAAGAGTGTTTTGTAATTAATCTTAGAATATACATCCCAGGTATGTGATTTAAAAAGAAGTTTGGAACGTGCATCACACGGGAAAGAAATGAAATATTTAATTATTAAGGTTGGGAAGTAATCAACTTAAAAATTCATGATAATTAAATTGACTATACACATAAATATCAATCACACATAGAATATGTAAAGAATTAATGTTAGTTGCACTACTTATGAACTTTTTATTAATTATCAAACTATTTCAATACTTGGTGCAAGTTTGGTAAATTTATCCAATGCACTTGTTTGTTTGCTTGTGTTCAATAGATAGTTTTGTTCGTGATGAACAAGAGTTTAATTTTGAGAGTATTCGATAAGTGCATTTTTCAGGCTTTTATTCTTATATAATTATATGCTAATTTAGCAATTATCTTCTTAATTTGTGTAAATTATGTTAACTTTAAGAAAAATTCTAACTTTGATTGTGAAAAGGTTATTTGGAGCTTAATTGGAGTTAATTCAAAGCAATTGAAGATTAATCGAATTGCAATTGATCAATTAAAAGTATTAATTGAGCATTCGATAAAAAAATCATAAGTTTTGAGAGTTAAATTTAATATTTGGGAAGTTTGGAGGTACTAAATTACAAACTCTCAAAACTTGCATCGGATCCATTCTTAATTATTTTGAGATGAGGATGACTTAATTGTGAAGATGAATGATTAAAATTCACAAGAAAAAGACTCCAAATGAAAAATTAAATTGTTTCCCTTTTCTTCTAAAACTCTTTTTAGAAATCAAATTGAACAAGGATTTTGACCTATTAAATATTTATTTTGCTTCACCAATCCCAATTTAAACTTAATGGAGTGGCTGATGCATATTCAGAAGGGGTCAAGATCGAGTTTTTTAAGTATCAAGCACCCCAATTGCATGAAAAGGCTTGGAACTTCATATACGATTACTAGTGTGGGAATTGGGAGCTTCCTTAGTAGTTTTATTCTTTTGACTTTTACATCACTAAGTAGAATGATCGCGAAGGAGGATACGGAATGACTTTAAGGACTCTGGACTCGATCTATATTTTGATTTCTTGCATTTCTGAGTTCCTTGAATTTTGTCATCTTCTTACTTATCTCAAAGTCGTATAGATGTATGGATGAAGTCTCCAACACAATGGAAGTGATTAAAGAAGAGCTCGAAGAGCCACGCGGAGGTTGCTCTGTCCTGGAAGATTGTAACTCGAAAAGAAGGCAATTGTAACTTCGTAAGCAATGGGTGGAGTGTAACTTGTGCAACTTCAATGACTATTTAAAAGCAATTCAAAGTACGATGAGTAAAGCTTGACGGTGGACAAGTTTAATGTCTAATGAAATAATTATCTTTTTGAGACATGACAGGCACATAGTGCTTATTTGGCAGTTTTAACTCCGTCAATGTGTTACGTCATATTTCATGTGTGATTAAAGCATGACTATGAACAAAGTTCAATGTGTAATTATTAAACTTAGAGTTTCATTTTAAAAAATCAATCTTATTAAGAGAAGTAACACAAAAATTGATCTATATTTTTATCTTTATTCGATATATGATTTTATCCCTTAACATATCCATATAAGATAGTTGTTCGATTGAGCAAATCAATCTTAAAATTCTCCTGCTCTTCTTTGTTTTTTTTCTTAATCGAATCGAATTGTTCGTTAGAGTTTAATGAGCTTTGATATCATACAAAGACTTGAGGTTCCATTTGAAAATGTCTATCTTATTAAGAGAGTAGTCCAATCTTTTATAAATTTATCTATATTTTCATTTTTATTTGATGTGAGATTTTATCTCGTAACAATAATGAAATAATTAACTCTGGATGAAGTCTCCAACTCAATGGGAGTGATTATAGAAGAACTTGAAGGCTAAAAGTCGAAGAACCACGTGGAACTAGCAGCTCATTGCAATTAATCGAGTATTTAAACCAGAGACCTACAAACCATCCACAGTGAGGAAGAATTTACAAAGCCATTTTCCGCAGGAACAATTTCTGAGGCATCAAATGGTGACAAGTTGGCTGAAGTAAGGTAGATTGAAGGCTTGAGTGGTTTATTTTCTGGGTTATGTACCTGCCTATTGTTAATAGATGTTATTTTGTTTAAATAGGATTATTTGCTAATATGAATTAAATTTTTATGACATTTTGGATGTATTAGTAAGACCATTTTTGAAAAGGGATATTGATAATATGTTCAAAACATCGGGATCGTTTCCATTTCCATTTATTGTTAATGAGAACTGTTGACCCCGAAAAACGTGACGTTTACTTGGACAACAGATTTTAGGCCCACTCACACCAGCTCAAGCAAATTTCGGCCCGTTTTGATCGGAGTGCCAGTTAGAAGCGGGATGAATGTGAACACGGGAGATGCTTCACAGTGTGAGACAAAAGTGTTCAAACACAGGCAGGTGGAACACATATGATTGCGTTAACAACAATCACCGATCGAATACCAAAGTAAACCCATAAAAAGATCAACTAATGTATATGGAGAAAAACTAGATGATATATATAGAATTTTACAAGAACATTTTTATTATCAAGGATCAAGAGTTCAAGAGTCTAAAGTCCAAGAATCCAACCATTTTTCAGTTACGAGGAGGGCCTATTTATAATGCTTTGACCGACGTGGTATCCGTTGAATCAGAACCACGTGGTATCATCTTCTTGACCAACGCTTCACATCACTGTTTGTCATACAATAAATACATTGACGATGAGTCAGCCGTCCTATACAATAGACTGGCACACTTGACATTTTTTATTACAAATGTTATATCAATTATTTTTAAAGATTGCCTAATGATCTTGTAAGAGACAACTTTAGCTTCATGAGTTTCAAGTGAATTAGGGGCCTTGGAGGAAGGTCCTTCGCGTGAAGAGCTTCGGCTTCTTCCATCTTTTATACAAATCGAATTATGCACTTCAGCTGTTTAGACAGTGCTTCGACTTAAGAGTTTCAATAATTCATATGGTTTCTTCACTTTTGACCATTGGGTCTTTGTTAACTTCTCTGTCCACGTGATTTGTTGCGTAGCACTTTAACTTGAGCCTTGAAGGCGAGGCGTAATAATAGTTCTCCAAGTCTAGGCATGATTATTTATGTTATGTATGGATATATTGGGAGTGGTTTTTACCATATCACAATAGTCTAAGTATAAACATTTATGTCATAGTTAGAATTCACATGTACCTGACTTGTGCGAACTACCTGCTGTTGTTGTCCGAAGTTGCATACTTCAAGATATTTCTCTATCTGGAACAATTTTAAGGAGTGTTAGCGAAGCGAATTAAATTCGAGGTTGTATCGTCTGAAGTGCTTTGCACATCCAAAGTTTTATCCGAACTGGTTGATGAGAAGTGGCTCTGACCTTTGCTAGGTTTTCAACTTGCTTATTATGAAGAGCTTGATTTTAAAATATTTGGGGGACACGAGGCGTCCTGAATTATTGTGCCCAAATAATTTGTAGTTTTTGTATGTTTTAAAGAAAAAGCAGATGAAACAGTTCAACTTCCCACGCACGCAACCGTCGCCACATTTAATGCGCAATGATGGCTGCCGTGCACACGTCTTGTGAAGCTCATGAGCATGAGAGCGCGTGAGGCAGACGCTCTGATCTGGACCGTAGAAGACTGCTGACATATTGAGTAGTTCAGATTAAAATTTCAAATGAACAGTCAGATGATCCAGATTAACATCCAACAGCTGGGATTGAAAGCCTTTGCTTATAAAAGGCAAGTATCCATGGCAGAAAATTACATTGTCTTTCACGCATTCATCATTCAAATTCCTCAAAACTCCAAGTTTTTTCTTCTTTATTCCTGCATTCGTAACCTTTGATGGTTTTTCCTTCAATATTCTTCACTTAAACTCGTGTCTTTTTTTTTTTTTTTTAACTTAAGAATCTAAATCAATGACACTTTCAAATTTTGTTGTGGAAGACATAGATATCAGCGAAGTAGCGGCTGAAATGGGGGTTGAAATCACTAGCACAACAGACCTGGTCCGAGCCATTCAGGCTATACAAAGTGAACTGCCATCTAGGAGGTAGGAGAAACAATGAGATAGCTTAGGGGGCAGCCAAAATCCCGTCATCTGTAAATTCGACCCACCTAGCCAACCTTAATGAAAAATACTATATTCCATATAACATAGAACTCATCTCTCCCACTTTTGATGAGCGAGCTTGCTTGCCGAGGCAAGGCAGCGTCGCCATTAGCGAGTTCCTTCTAAAAGCTGTGCTTCGCCTACATTTATATCTTTTCTTTAGAGCCGTACTTAGGTTGTACGGGTTGGCTCCCACCCAACTTGTCTCCAACGCTTGGGACCAATTAGTGGGAACATACTTTCTCTGGAAGGAAACTTCCCTCGGAGAGGACGTGCCTCTCTACATTTTTCAAATCATCTTTCAACCCTGAGTCCTAGGGAAAGGAGATTCGAAAATGTGGTACTGCTTCTATTCGTCGGGGTCACATTTTCCCTTTGTCCTGGGCCTTTCCCCCTTTATCAAAAGATGGAAGGAGACGTGGTTCTGGGTAAGGGAGAAGTGACAGGAATGTGAGGGTGATAATGTCCCTCACATGAAAGTTCCAACCTCCTACTCCAAAGCCCGTAAGTGTTATTTTTGCTTTTTGATTTCTTTGTATGGATGAATCTGATGTTAATGTTCTCTTGTTGTTTTGCAGGGTTATTTGAGCACTTCGTGTTAAGCGAGAGTGATTGGGAGACCTTAACTAACATATACTGCTGACCCTCTTTCTCTCACGATTTCGACTGTTTGATCATCTTAAGGAAGTTTTTGAAGAATTCTGCTTAATGGCTAAGAAAGGAATTGATTTCTCATCATTAAAAGAGCAGGTGAGGGAGTTGAACTCAAAAATATCTTCCCTAAAACTAAAGAGGTAGAGACGGCTCGACAGGAAGCCCAATCAGCTGAGGATGATGTTGTCAAGCACTATATCACGAATTTCCATTTGACAGAGGCATACCAAAGCTTTGCAAAGTATTGGCGGAGATATGCCGAGGTGGAGTGGCTTGAGGTGAATGTCCAGGGTATCGAAACCTCAGAGTTGCGGTCAGAAGAACAAGAGCCTCAAACTTCTGCTGAAAGTGACCTAGTGATAGAGATTGAAGATAAGCCAATGGTACCTGATGGAATTGTCCCTTTTGTAGTTCCCCCTCCCCCACCTGTATAAAGGATGGGTCTTTTTGTATTTTCTATGTAAATGGCTTTGGCCCGTAATTGTACATTTTTGTTAAATAAATGAAACTTCTTCTTGCTCATACTTGTGTCTTTTATTTTTGTACCGAATGTTTTTGTTTAATGTATGGTGTTGTCAGTGCAATTCGAACCACTTCCACTTCAATAATAACATCAAACTTATAATTTTGCATGAGTGTTAGAAGGTCGTGTACCTTCATAAGTTTCTGAATCTATGCACATCTAACTTCAATAATAACATCAAATTGAAGCTCTTAACCAATTCAGACTTTTGTTTAAGACTTTGTTCATTTGTAATTTGCACAAGTGTTGGCAGTTCGCTTGCCTTCTTTTCCTTAGCATGGGATTGAGTAATTCGCCCATGCTAAGACTTCCTTAACAACTTTTGTTGTTAGAGGTATGTGCCACACTTCGTGGGTGTTGAGGTAATCCAATGTAGGATCCAGCTCCTCGTCAAATTGCTCACGCGTCTCTTCATAGGGACGGATCATCTGTGAAGAGACACCTTTTATTTTTTACAAACTTGACTTAATGAATATTAAGAAGCAGTTTAAGTTAACACAAATAATCTTCTTGAGCGTGAGGTTGAGCGGTTCGTCCATGTAGAGACTAAATGTTGTTAAGGGCATGTGCTACTTTATGAGTGTAGAGGTGGTCAATTTTAGGATCTAACTCTTCGTCGAAGTGCCTACGCATCTTTTCATAGGGATGGATCATCTGCGAAGAGGCTTTCCTTTTGACTCTTGTCAGTAGGAGGCATTTTTATTATTTAACTTGTGCAACAAAGTTAATTTTTCGATTGCGAACATTGTTTCCTGGACATGGAGTTGAGTGACTCGTCCATGCTGAGTCTTTCTTAACGACTTTCGTTGTTAAGGGCATGTGCAACATTTCGTGAGTAGGAGGTGATCCATCTTGGGATCCAGTTATTCATCGAAGAGCACATGCTTCCCTACATATGGACAGTTCATCTATGTAGAGGCTTATCCCAGTACTTTTATCTCTTGGGGGGTATTTAAATGCACAAACAATTTGATAAAAGTCGATTTCATTAAATCAAGAACAGTACAAACTAAATATTTATATTATTATTAATAGTATTTCCATAGGTACTATGCATTCCATGGATGAAGATGTACATTTCCGTCCATATTTTCAATTTTATAGGTTCCAGGCCGAATCTCTTCCTTAATACGGTATGGGCTTTTCCAGTTGGGACCAAGGGTTCCTGTAACGTGTTTCTTAGTAGATAGAAATATCCTTTGGAGCACTAACTCTTTCAAACGAAATGACTTCTTATTTACTTTAGAGTTATAGTATTTAGTCATTTTTCGCTGGTAAACAACCTATTTTGCTTGAGAATCACCCCCTTTCTTCAAGGAGGTCCAATTCACATTTTCTTATTTCTTCATTAGATATTTTATTGAAATGAATTCAACGAGGAGATGACAGACATACTTCAACTGTAAAAGAGTTTTTCCTATAGCAGTTCTATTTGTAGTTCATATGGCCCAAAAGACTTAAGCTAGCTCATCCACCCAGGCTACTTTAGAGGCATCCAATTTTCTTTTCAATGTGTACTTGATTGTCTTGTTGATAGCCTCCACCTGCTCATTTGCCTGTGGATGATGTGGGGAGAAAAAATATTTCTTAACACCCAGCTTCTGACCTTATTATTATCAAACTGTCGACCATTGTCCAAAACTATTGAATGAGGAATTCTAAATCTACAAATGATGTTTTTCGGAGGAATTTGGAAGCATTGGTTTCAGTTATTTTAGCAAATGGCTCGGCTTCTACCCATTTGATGAAATAATCAATGACGACAATTGCGAAGTTAGAGTTTTCCCTCCCTTTGGGAGGAGAACCTATAAGGTCAATTTCCCTATTTAGCAAGTGGCCAGGGGCTGAAAACAATGCTTAACTCTTGAGAATGCTGTCTCAGAATTGTTGCAAAGCGTGACACTTATCGCATTTCTTGACGAATTGTTGCGTATCTTTTTTTAAGGTGGGCCAATAGTATACTTGCCTCAAAACATTTCGTGCCAAGGACCACTCTCCTATATGATTGCCACAAACCCCTTTATGAATCTCTCGGAGAACGTAATTGGCTTGTTCTCCACCTATGCATCGAAGTAAAGGTAATGAAAACCATCGTTTATACAGTACATCGTCTTGGAAGATAAAGTGAGCGGCTCATCTTATGAGATTTTGTACCTCTTCTTTTTTATAGGGTAATGTCCGGTCCTTGAGGAAAGATACAATTAACTTCATCCATAATGGAGTATCTTCTACCCACATTATCTATTCGCTAGTGGCTTTGGAGGGTCTAGAAAGATGCTCTATGGACACTACAGTGAGCAATTCAAAATCCATATTGCTGGCCAACTTTTAAAGGGCATCGGCATGAGCATTTTCTAAGAGTGGTATTTGTACCAACTCAAATCTTTCAAAAGCTCCATAACCAATTTCAAGTATGCGGCCATGAACTTTTCTCTGGTTGAAAAATTGTCATGAACCTAGCTTACTACTAGTTGGGAATCACTGCTGATTACGGGCCTCTTTGCCTACATTTCCCTGGCACGCCTGGGGCCAGCCATGAGGGTTTCATATTCTGCTACGTTATTAGTGGCTTTGAAATTGAACCTTACAGCATGGTAAGCTTATGCCCTTCTGGACTGACGAAAACCACTCCTGCTCCTAACCTGGTGTCCCCGACGATCCATCGATAAAAGGGTTCCATGTGGGAGGTTCTGCGGGTTCCATCTCCTCTTCCATTTCTAGAATATGGGTGAATTCTACCACAAAATCTGCTAGTGTCTGTCCTTTAATGGCAGCCCTTGACTTGAACATGATATCGAACTTGCTGAGTTCCTTAGCCTACTTTAGTAATCTCCTTGAAGCATCGGGATTTGTAGCACTTGCTTGAGGGGAAAATTAGTTAACACATGTATAGTATGGGTCTGAAAATATGGCCTCAATTTTCGAGAGGCTGTCACCAAGGATAATGCTAACTTTTCCATGCCTGGATAACAAGTCTCAGTTGCCAAAAGTTCTTTGCTCACATAATAAACAGGCAGTTGGTGATCATTGTCCTCTCTTATTAGGACTGAACTAATAGCCTCGACGATTATTGTCAAGTTCAACTGAGTGGTTTGTTGGCCTTTAGTTTGGAGATGATGGGAGCCTGACCCAAATGCTTCTTCAGTTCTTGTAAGGCTACTTCACATTACTCTGTCCACTAGAACTTATTTTCTCCTTTTAGAATTTTGAAAAAAGGTAGGCACTTGTCCGTGGCCTTGGAGACGAAGCAATTTAATGTAGCTACACGTCCAGTGAGGATTTGCACCTCCTTTGGTTTCTGAGGCGACCTCATATCAATTAAATATTTGATCTTTTTTGAGTTGACTTCAATGCCCCTCTAGTCGACGATGTAGCCCATAAATTTTTCAAAAGCAACTCCAAAGGTGCATTTTAAAGGATTGAGCTTCATCATATACATCTTCAATATTTGAAATGTTTCGCTGAGATGTTTGACACGATTCTTTGCAATTAAGCTCTTCACTCGCATGTCGTCCACATAAACTTTCATGGTTTTCCCAATAAGCTCAGCGAACACTTTATTGACAAGTCTTTGGTAGATGGGCCCAACATTTTTCAACCCTAAGGACATGACCTTGTAGTAGTAAAGACCCTTGTCTGTTGTGAAGGACGTGTGTTCTTCATCTGCTAGGTACATTGGGATCTATTTGTACTCAGAATATGCATCCATGAAGCTAAGAAGTTCATGTCCAGCGGTTGAATCCCAAGTTAGTCTATTCGGGAAAGTGGAAAACTGTAATTGGGACAAGTTTGATTCAAGTTTGAAAATCTACACAAACCCTTCTCTTGCCATTGTACTTCTTGACCAACACTGGGTTAGAGACTCACTTTGGATACACAGACTCCCAGATGAAACGATTATCGATCAGCCTTTTAATTGTCTTTTAGAGCTTCATATCTCTCCAGATTGAAAGCTCTCCTCTTCTGCCTGTGTGCTGTGGCCTTTAGATCAATATTCAAGCGGTGGCAACTGATTTTTAGGTCAATGCCGACCATGTCTCTGTACTTCCAAGCGAAGACGTCTAGATTTTTCAGCAAGAAGCTTTTAGCTTCTCATTGGCTTCCATTCGCAAATTTATTCCAATCTGCAGCTGTTTGGAGGGATCATGTAGGTCTACTAGGAAACTTTCGAATTCTTCCATAGGGGCTATTTGAGGTTTGCAATCAATGATGTGATGGTCCAGCTCCTCCAAACTAGCTACTTCTTCAACAACTCTTCCTTCTACAGGGGTCATCTGTTCTTCACAAACAGCCTCTTTTTCAGAGGTACATATAATTCCAAGGATGGCCCCTTCTTCAGAGACATCCGTCATTCGATGTCTCTCCCTTGTTTAGGGATGTCGTCCACGTCAATGTCAGTGGTAATCACATTGATGCTTCTTGGTTCGATTTTCCTTAGGAAATTTGAGTAATAATCCCTCACTCTCCTTTGATCATGTCTATCAGTAGCTATACCATTCTCAATTGGGAACTTCATGCAAGGTGGTGGATGGAAGTGACGGCCTATAGTTCCTTCAAGGCTGGCCTCCCTGGCACTCCGTAATAAGTGGACCGATTATCCACCACCAAGAATTCCATAGAATGGTGCCTCGACTTAACATTCTCACCCTGTTGAGTCTGCTTAGGAAGTGCATCTCTTTGGAGGTACATGTTCTTCTCTTGACTAGCGCTCTGATGGTGCTTCGCAATGTTCCTGCAGTGTTCAATGTTGTGGTTATAGGAGTAATGGTATGTATAGTATAGGGACGCTTCATCCCTATTTCTTGGTTTAGCATCTCGCTCTCTACTCCTCATTGTTTAGGAGAATCTTTGATAGGGTTTGTTCTAGTAAGTAGCAGCACCCAGGTTCACTTTCTTGTAGGCCAAAGTGGGCACTGCATTTTAGCGTTACTACATCTAATGCTCGCCCAGGGTTGAGAGGGGTCAATTGTCCTACCTGATAGTCCATCAAATGTGAAGTTGGCCTTTTCATCCTTGCATTTGAGGAGGGAAAGTCCTTGGTTAGCCATGTTTCTATTATCCCTCAATTCTTTATTAAGGATCTCACATCTTATCAATTCTAATAAGGCGTCATAACTAGTAGGGTCCTTGTTTTATATATCTCTCCAGAAGAGAGTTCATGTCCCTATATGTTACTAACATAGAGTAGGTCATCTCATCGGTGAAGAGAGACAAGAAACTTTTCAAAGACTCGTCCTGCTGTTGCCCCATATCTTGCAAGTGTTGGATAGGTCATTCTCCTTCTTTGCTTGTGATGAAGCGCTTAAGGAATGTCTTTTTTGAAATTTGACCAGCTCTGAATGCTCTCTTTTGGTAGTCTGGTATACTAAATTTTAGCTGCTCCATTTAGGGTCAAATAGAAGGCTCTACACTTCATGGCTGGGGTGGCTCCATTTAAATTCATGTAAGTCTTGAAGCTATTGAGATGTTTTGCGGGATCACCTCTTCCGTCATACTTGGGAATTTTGGAGAGTGTGAAGTGGTTTAGCATGGGGGCATTCCTAATGGCTTACGGAAATGGTGAATTATTATCATTGTTGTGAGATTGCAGGACATTTGTAGTTCATCAAAATCCTCATCTTCCCTAAATTGAGTCTCTGGGGACGGATGGGAAGGCCCTACTTCACTCCTGGCCCGCCCTTGCCTTTCTCGCCTATTTTTAGGTGGAGGGATCTGAAGCGCTTCATCGTAAAAAGGTTTGTCTCGTCTTTCGAATTGAAGAGGTTCTTGTTGCCTATTTTTAAGTACAGGAAAAGGTCGAGCCTACCTATTTCTAGGCATAGAAGGTGGTGGAGCTTGCCTATTTCTAGGCGTTTATGGACTCAGCCTTTTGAAGACGCTTACGGAACTCTGTGGCAGGTCATGTAGTTCATATTTTGGGAGAAAATTGAATGAAGCCTCATTAGGTCATGCAGAGGGGTAATTGGTGGATGTATCAACTTCAACCTCTCTTTCCTAGGGGCATCCATCCTAGTGTGACGTTGGCATCCAGCAATTTGGCTTTGAACCTCTTCTTCTTTGTGGTATTGCTCTTATAAAGGGGCATCAAATACGTTTCTCGGGGCTGCATACGAAGAAACTGAGCATTCTCTTTGGTCTCACATACTCATCAGCAGTTCATGCATATCCATGTTCTATTGGGTTATGTTCTTTATATTGGCGGCCATTATGGCCACTTCCCTAGTAAGTCTTGCTGCTATCCTGCCCCCGCCCGTTGACCCGCCTTGCCTACGCTGTTGGTGAGGTCGATGGCGAGTGGCTGAGACGACACGCGAGGGTTCCCCTTCCTCATGGTGTTCCTTCATCCTCCGGGGTGCATTCTCTTTACTACTCGAACTCATGTCAACAAGTTTTTATTCTGGCTAGATGTTTCCTTTTCAAAGATTGACCAAATCTTGAACCAAACGATTTTCCTTTGGAATTTCCAATTGTTTTTTTTCAAGAACACCCATTTTTCAAGGGTTAGAAAATTCCTTTCAAGTCGTTTACAACTGGCTTCTTCCTATGGGACTTTCGTGGTTTAAATGTATGGCTTCCCACAAATGACGCCAATTTGTTGACCCCAAAAAATATGACGCTTATGTGGACAACAGATATCGAGCTCACTCACACCAACTCAAGCAAATTTCTACGCATTTTGGCAGTAATGCGGGATAAACGTGAACGCGAAAAATGCTTCACAATGTGAGACAAAAGTGTTCAAGTACCGACGGGTGGAGCAAAGATGATTGCGCTAACAACAATCACCGATCAAATACCAAAGTAAACCCATACAAAGATCAACTAATGTATATAGAGAAAAACTAGATGATATGTATAGAATTTTACAAGATCATTTTTATTATCAAGGGTTCAAGAGTCTGAAGTTTAAGAATCCAACCATTTTTCAGTTACAATGAGGGTCTATTTGTAGTGTTTTGGTTGACGTGGTGTCTGTGGGATCAGAACCACGTGGCACCATCTCCTTGATCGAGGCTTTACATCACTATCTATTATATAATAAATACATTGACAATAGATCAACCGCCCTAATACAATAGGCTGACACACCTGACATTTTTTATTACAAATGTTATATCAATAATTTTTAAAGATTGCTTAAGGATCTTTTAAGAGACAACTTCAACTTCATGAGCTTTAAGTGAATTAGGGGCCTCGAATGAAGGTTCATCGTTTGAAGTGCTTTGGTTTCTTCCATCTTTTATACAGCGCTTCGGATTGCGCACTTCAGCCAATTAGATAGTGTTTCGGCTTAAGAGTTTCAGTCATTCCTATGGTTTCTTCACTTTTGACCATTGGGTCTTTGTTGACTTTTCTGCCCATGTGGTTTGCTACATAGCACTTTGACTTGAGTCTCGGAGGCGAGGCATAACAAGATCAGATCAGAATACCATTAATAGATTTAACAATGAACTGAGCATAGAACCTAGAAAGAATTTATGCATCGAACCATGAATTTATCGAAAATGAGACTTGTTTGTTGTTTTATGTGGGAAACAAATTCATTAAATTAGCATAGAGTTTTCATGGACGTCTCTAGTCATATCTCAAATCTCAAGAATTACAATATGGAGAACTTTATAAAATATACATTCTATGTATATGTCTGAACAATTGATCATGCAAGATGTACAAAAGAAAAAAAAAACTCCCATTTTGCTTTTCCCATTGAAGATTAGTTCAAGTGTTCCCAAATCACCAACTTTATCTTTGAATATCACTGAATTTATATACTATGAGAAAAGTTAAAAAGAAATTTTCTTTACATTCTTCGTCAATTTCAAACAAAACATTTGTTTCGTAGTCTCAATTAACAACAAATCTCAATTCTGTTAGTTTCAAATTCATATCGCCCAATCTTGAATCATTCTCATCCCCATCTCTTTGCTAATTGGAATGTTCTCTTCAAGAAATGATTAGTAGCTTGATCGTTCCTATAGTCAAGAACAATATCGAATTAGGATCTGATCGATTCATTTTTCCAATTATCGAAGGCATAGACAGCTTTTGCCCTGCTCCAACAACACCTATACCACAGGCTTCACAAGCCACAATGCTGAAATCTTCGAATAATTGCTTAGTCAAATGGCCCATCAATGCTACAACACCTTCTCGGCCTCTCTTTCTTCCACTTCCTTGATGATCAAAGTTTCGCCACACATACAAAACATGCGCTTCAAATTTTCTCGATCTTCCTCAATCATTGGGTGATCAAACCTCGAAAAACTTCTAGAGCTTCTACCTGCTAGCGAAACCATATGGTAGGCCTCAAAAGATACCTTCATACTTCTTTTAGCACGAGTGGTTGGGCACAATCGGTAACTATTGGACATAAAAGAGTAAGATTCTACTTGAGTATTCTTAATGCTGGCCTAATGTGTACATATGCTACATCAACAATATATAGACTTCCATAAGGTACAGTGAAACTTTTTGGATCTTTTAGTTTAGGAATGAGCTTATGTTGTATGATTGTGTTGCACTCTTCTGTCAAAGCCACTATTTCATCTATTGGCAGTTTACTCTTTTTGATCAACATCTCTTTCAAAAACTTTGTACAATTTGGAATCTGTTGAATGGCGTCAATGAACAAGATGTTGATGTGAAGTTTTCTGAGGGCATCCAGAACTTCTTGAATTGTTTCTCCACCTTATTATTTTGTAGTCTTTGAGAAAATATGACTGGAGGTGTGTGTTTATTGATAGGAACGATTGTCTTAACATATGGACTATCTGACCGTTCTTATTGTGCACCATTTGCTGATTCTTTAGATTGAATCAGTTGTTCCTCACCCATGGTAGGTACCTTATTCTCTTCCATCCATTTCTTATTTACAGTGATTTCTAGCAGCTGAATTCAATTTCTTGTTGTGATAGTCTGAATATGTTTCTCTTTGGAATTTTTTGCAGCCTTTGAGGGAATGTAATAAGTTGCACATAAGCTCGAATGGGGGTAGCATACTGGATTGACGGTATCTCTATGATTGCATAATTTACAGCTTCAATTGCTAACACCTATTCTCGTGGGTTCTTTTCTGTGTCGCTTGGTAGGGTACTTTGTGTTCTGTTTGCCAATGCAGCTACTAATTGCTTTACCCAAATTTTCAAATTTTGGATAGAATCTTGCTAGTTCTGGATTGTAGTCTCAATCTTGGTGTTGCACTAGATCCTTAAATTATGACCTATTTTCCTGTTGCTGCTGAAATTCTCATGTGTTACCTTGAATTTAATATCATTGTCCCTGATTATTAGCCCATGTTAGGATGCTTTCTCCAACCTGGATTATAGGTGTTGGAGTACGAGTTATTTTTCTGTCTCTGAAAATTCTGCGCATAGCTGACCTCCTTAGGTTGATGAAAATGCATGGATGCTAAAGGACTGCTCACAGTTGTATGATCTGCCCCGCAACCCCTACATACTAGTGAGAGTTGGTGCACCATGCTCACATTCTGAGTTAGGTTGTCCAATTTCTTTCTTAGTAGTACCATCTAGGCTGCCAATGCTGTCACTAGATCTATGCATAACCGCAATTTTCCTCGAAGTTTCCATTTCAAATGGCCACATAGACTGATTTTTTGAGATTATCTCAAAAAGATATAACGCCTTGTCTACATGCATAGTCATTAGTGATCCTCTCGCTGAAGCATTGAGCATGTTATGAAATTTAGGATGCAGGCCTAAATAATAGATGTAGACCTAGGCATTTTTAGGAATGTCTAGATTTGGACACTTTCTGAAGTAGTCCTTAAACCTATTCCATGCTTCTGGATAGTTCTCGAGGTCTTTCTACTTGAAAGTATATAGTTCATTTTTTATCTGAGGGACTAAAAAGGCGGGAAATTTTCAAGGTAAATTTATGTACCATGTCATTCCATGAAACGATGCTTCCAGGATGTAGTGAGTGTAGTCATTCTCGTGTGTCGTCCTTTAATGTATAAAGGAATAAACGCAGTCAAAAAAGTCAACTTACATGCCTTTGTGACTAATCACCTAGCAAAGTATCAAGAAAGTTTGAATATGTTCATGAGAATTTTCAGTTAGTCTTCAAGAAAATTTGATGTCCTTATGATTCTGAAACAAGTTGATGACATTTGATAGAATGTAAAAGTTGGCCTATCGAAAATGTGGATAGATAATAACCGATTGCAAAGGAGTTGAGAAGAGATTAACATAATATCGTACTAATAATTTGCCTTCATTAGCAACTGCTCTTGGCGGAACAAGTAGTAACACATCTTGATTTTCTTTATACTATTTCTCTTTCTTCTCTTCGTTATCTCATTCGTTGTCTAAAGGTTCTATCGAGCTCAAGATCCAATAGTAATAGCTCAATTTTTTCAGAATCCTGCACAAACTGACAAAATAACCTAAAACAAAATAAATAAATAAATTTGAATGCTATATAAAATAATAAACTCAAATGAAACACTTTATTCACCGGTAGCGACACTAAAAACTTGTTTGTATAAAACTCGCAAGCATACAGGATCATTGACAAGTGATACATTTAGCGAGTTAAGAATATCCTCCCACATGTAATAAATTCAATTTAAGTTTAATAGTTATGTATGGAATCCAAACTGTGTAACAAAAAATAGAGTTTTTATTTGATTTTATGCTAAATTAATCTAAAAAAGTGGTAAAAAGTGTTTTGCATCGAGTTATGGATAATTGTATTGAATTTCAAATCCGCCTATTACTATCTACTTTAATTTTTGATTTGTAATTTAGTTTCGTTCGTGCATTCTGACAATCGATAAAGTTGTGATATATAATTTTATTTTTCAAGACAAATTAAATATATTCTAAATACGACCCAAATCTATCCCTAATCCAAATTCGAATTATTAGAATAAATTAAAATTTAGATTATCTATGTAATTGTACAAGTGATAAATGTTATTTCTGATGTCTATTGCACATATGTTAATTTTTTCGCAATCTAAATTTTTCTTATGGGTCTCCCAACACTGCAACAAGCAATCAATTATTTAATTGATTTCCAATCAATAAAATAATTCAATGGGTATACAAAATTAATCAAGAAACACAAAAAAATGAACTTAACTACTAGTTTTGAATTAAAACAAATAACAAATAGGGTTCATCTTCATCATATACAAAAATGGATCTAACCTAACATGCTTTTAAATAAATCACAAGAAAAAGAATAGAAAATTATCACCCGGATCATGAAAGAATATAAGAATTTTTTATCATCAATTCCAAGGTTGAATTTTTCAAAATCTTGATGTAATTGACTTCAATTCTTTGCAAAGGTTTGATCCTCTCTCTCAAAAGGGATGAATTGGCCTTTTGTTTTTAATAGATTTGATGATATTATTTTGTATGAAGAGGCAAGAGAGGCTTTTTCAATATGTTACCTTATTTTGTATTTATAAGTGTAAAAAAATATATCAAAATCACGTCAAATTTGGGTTCCAAAAGAATTTGAATAGCGAAAGAAAACGGTTGATTCATCTGCGAAAAAAGCTAGGGGCGCACCATTGAGCCAAAGGGCTCTCGGGTCATGAAAGTTAATGTATCGCACATGCGCCAAAAAGGCCCGTGTGCGCAGGTTTGCTTCGTTTCATCTCTACACCGTTTTCGATATTTTAGTTATAACTTTCTCTTTCGATATCTGATTGATATGATTCAAAGTGCATTGAAAATCTAACTCAAAGAAATGCACTTCTTATAGAAATATAATATTTTCAATTGGAAAGTTTGCTATCCAAAAAATAGGTCTTAAATTCAGGCTAAAATTTGGAGCACGGCTTTTTTCAGCTGGAAATCGATTTGTGAAAATACTTTAACTATATTTCACTCAATTGACCTCTAATTGTATCCAATTGATCATATGTGAT
>CAIGRB010141461.1:83487-103009 GCA_903798255.1 Fraxinus quadrangulata | reverse complement strand
GTCATTGAAGAGTAGTTTGATTGGTTCTCACAGCCGACTTATCTCGACGAATCACACGCCTTTGCTTAAACTAATCAATCTACTTTTTTTGATTCACTCGAACTCTTCACAAACTAGAGTCCAATCGTATCCTTACACGTGTCTAAATTATTTACTCATTCCCATTGTGATCCAGCATCTTGATAACTGATTATGGGAAAATAATATTTTATTAATCAACTTGTTTGAAAACTCGGAGCGGATGATTAGAGCTTTCCCACGTGTTTTGCTACGTGCAAGATAAAGCCACATATTTCGAAGCATGTTGGCGCACGTGGTAGATCGCCACAAATGCACCGGACGAGCACGTATCTCGTTTCCATCAGGAACGCAGGAGTAAAATCCTCCAGCCGACCACCAACAATTCCTATATCTCTGTTATGGTCCTTTTTCGTTTTGTTTTATGTCAAATCTTTTCGAATAATCTTTTTTTTTTTTTTTTTGTCACCACTTGATAAAACGAAATAGCAATCCAACTTGGTTTCTAAAATAACTAAGCGCTTATTTGACATGACTTTTAGAAAGTTAAAAGTTATTTTCGAAACCATGAAGCTATTGTTGAACGCTTTTGAATAATTTTTTGCAAGTATTTTGTCTTATTAAAATGGAAAGTTCTTGTACAAGCAGAGACAAAAATAGAAATTCTATCAAACGAGCTCCAAAACAATGACTATATATTTAGTACAATATTGAACATGATTCAATATTACAGTCAATAAAGTACTTTATTTTTATTTTTTAATATCGACAAACAGTGTACAATCTAACTTATCAAATAATATACAAAAAAAAAAAATGGCAACACTTCATTTGCAATTTCTCGTTCCACTTTCAATGGCTTCCACCTTCCCTATTGATGGCCCATTTGTTGAGGTTATGTTTCTACAAAAGATTTTTTGAAGAAGTAACCTAAATTATCCTACTCAAAAATCTTTTCTAATTAGATAAAAGTACTTTCAAAATATTATCCAAACTAGTCCATATGAGACTGCAATTTGGAAATTATATAGGAAAAAAACATAGCACTTATGCTTCCTTGACTAAACATTTAAGTAAAAATTGTGAATTTGTATGACTAAAAATAAAATTTGACAAACTTATTTAAAAGCTTAGTAAGCATTCTTCCATTCCATTTGTAGCTTCTCATTTCCCTATTAATTGCTCCATACGAGGTGGCAATTTGGGATCATATAAGTAATTTCCATTGATTGAGGGTCTAAAATGTAATAAAATTAGAAGTTAAAAGATGTCTGAATTATACACTGTGAAAAGATTGGAGACCTTATCTGTAATATTTTCAGAAAAAGATCTCCCTTGTAAATATTTGGGTGGTATAGAATCGATAACCTGTTGTAGCCGGTGAATAATCTGCCCACGAGAAAAGTACGAATTTTTAGATGTCGCGTCACTCCTCGGCAACGTACTTATATGTACATACATTCCCTCTCTTCATATCTCCATTTTCTCTCTCCACAGCCATAGCCAAAACCTTCAAAATAGCTATTTTTTTAGATCCCTCCAAACCCTAAATCAGATACCTTTTTTCCTCCTTAATTTCTATCTGGAAGAAGGAGATTTTCAAGTTGTTTCAGAGGTGGAGAATTGAGTTGAAAATGGAGAGAGATTTCATGGGATTGACTGTAAAACAGGAGACTCCTGATGAAACCATGGAATCAGGTACTCCAAATCTTATTCTTTTTTTTTTCCTTGAATTTATCATATTTAAAAATGTACTGCTTTGTTAAAATTCGAGAAAGCTCTAGTTTAGTCACATAATTTGTGCATATATGTAATTTCTTTTAGATAAATAATCTTGAAACGGAAAAAAAAATTATGGGTTTACAAAAATGAAGTAGCTTTAACAAACAAAGCCCCAATATAGACTTTCATAAATTTCGAAGCTTAGATTCTTATTAACCAATCTCGTCCTCAGGCAAATTTAAATCTCGTCTTCTATCCGCCCTTCACTGACTGTATTTATTTTATATTTAAATTTAATAAATGAATCTGAAAGCTCCTCTCTTCAACACAAAGAACCAAAGCAAAACATGTGATTTCAAGATTACTTTGATTTCATTTCTTGGAATCTTAAAAAAAAAAAAAACCCCTTTCCACTCCAGTTTGTAATTTTGCTATTTATTTTACTTTTACTTGCACTTAGCTGTCGAACAACAAGAGGTACAGTGTATTTTTTTTTTTTTTCATCTCTTTAAATTTATATTTATTTTTTATTCATTGAGTGGATCGATGCATGAGGTGTATTTTTCACGTTATGTGACAACGATTCAAATGGATGATAAAAAATATTTCTTATGAGATGCTGTGCCAAATTTTTCAATATTTTTCAGTCCTTAGAATTTTATATTCACTTTCATTTTTCTTGTGTTATTTAAAGTGTGCATTGCCACCATGCATCTCATCATCTTTTTCACTATTTTATTCGTTATATCAATATTTTAAGTTAAAAGGAGTTGTGCTCTCAAAGATGTCAGCGACATGTAAAATAATTTATTTAGGTACCATATATTTTAATTCTAAATGGAATGGTGGCATTTTAAAATGTTCTTTGACCAAATGATTTCCCATATTGTTTACTTGTTCTGCATTTGATGAGTATAATAAGCACTTAATATATTGCACATAAGTGCCTAGTTATCAATTTTTTTTAATTAAGTTGTTCAATATGTTCACACCTTTTACAGCTGCACCTATGAAGCACCTTGAGTAAACAAGTGAGTAATCTAACATGTTTTTGAAACAAAAAGTTATTTACAAGTAACTTTAAGTTAGTTTCAAGCATAGCTAAACGCACTCTCTCTTAGAAAATTTTCCATACGTAAATATACTTAGAAGGTCTCTTATAATTTTTTTTAACGCAATTTTCCAACCTACGCTTTACCATATTACTGCTTAGTTGCAAATTGATTAGGTTATTAGACAATAAATGAAAGTATCTTTCTTGTTTAATTATATGGTATTTGTTTCTGGACATTCTAGTGATAAATTTGACTAAATTGGTATAGGTTTGTGTTCTATCTTGATTCCTTAGGTCCAGTGAGAAGTTCAGCAATGCAGTGGTCATTTTCAAACAAGGTTTCTGCTGTTCCTCAGTTGGTATCTTTCCAGGGTGCTCAAATAGAAAAGCCTAAGAGTGGTTTCGATTCCCTTGCATCGTCTGGATTGGTGACCATGAAGACGACTACAGAAGCTTTCAACTCTGATCAGAAACCATACTCCGGTGTCATGCAGGTGAGTTACGGTATCCTTTTGGAGCTTTAGTTTTAAGTAATGAAAAAAAAAATTGTAGGCAACTTTGTAACTTTTGATTCCAAAGATTAAGCAACTTGGATGTATTAAATCTTTTATATCTACATTATGAAAAATCCTAGTTTTTATTTTTTTTTCTTTACAAAATAAGCATGCGATTTAGACAGGATATTTTTCTGTATATATTGCACGTTCCTCATTGGTTTTTCCTTTTTGATATTCAGAGAAACATTTTTCCTGGAAATCATGGGGGATTTCATTATACGGTGACAACCTATCCTGCACAGAACTATGGAAAACATGGCCTTCAAGAAGTTAGAGTACCGCCAGTGACCATTCAAGCAAATCAAACAGTTTCTCTAGCTACTAGCATTCCCATCCACCAGTCCTTCATTTCATCTGCTGGACAGAGTTTGACCCATTCAGCAAACCTGCAACCTCTGGCTGTTCCCGTAACAAATCCCGTCCCGGCTGTTCCTTCTAATAGTTCTGTTGTGGATACCGCTGGTTTGAGGTACGTCAAAAGACACTAAGTAGAAACTTTCAAAGAAAAAGTTTATTATTATGAAGTAGAAAGTTCCTCCTAGGATGGAGTATTGCCTTATTGGGGCGTGACATGCATCAGACAAAAAAATGGCTCAAATGCTAGGAAGAGGTTAATTATTCTGAAGTAGGAAATTTCCTCCTAGGATGTAGTGTTGGTGTCTGACAGATCACGTGTTTTATTGATGAGTGGCCGGCATTTTTGTGCCCTGCCTTTTTTGGTAAATTATGAGCTTGTTTGATACATTATTTTTGAAGGATGCATTTTTGAACAGTAGATTGATAGAGAACGTGTATTTAAAAAATAAGGAAATTTTTTTGATTTGCGTGTAATATTATTTTATTGAAAAATGTGTGGTTAAAAAGAAGAGAGAAAAATGAATTTTGGAAATAATGTGTATCAAACAAGGGTCATGTCTGTGCTTGTCACATTTTGTCTTGCTGCGATCGTATACTAGTACGATTGAGAGTAGAATCTTACTAAGAAAAGTTAAAATACAAGGCTGAATCAAACTGGTATGTTCTGTAGGAGTACTTTGAAGACTTCAGGGGGTCCTGCTCAGTTGACCATCTTCTATTCTGGTTGTGTGTGTGTTTATGACAACATTTCCCCAGAAAAGGTATATTCTTGAAGATCTTCTGAAATTCCAGGGTGGTTTAGTACTTGTTTGGTTTTATTTTCCTTAATATTTTTCATCCACGGCTACAGGCTCAGGCAATTATGTTATTGGCTGGAAATGAGTTCCCTATGGCTTCCCGAACAACAGCCCCTGCTGCTCCATCTCCAATTCAAGCACCCGTGACCCAATCTCCTGTTGATGAATTTGTGGTAAATAAGCCTTAATGGCGCAACATTGTATTTTCAAGCTCCTTGTTGGTAACATCTATTAATGTTTCTCAGTCTGCTGGAGGGTTGGGTAGCAACAATGATCTGACGGCTATAAAACCACCAGGAGTTGGTGCAACTCCAAATAAAGTGGAGCCCTTGAAAGTAGTCAATATGATCGAATCTGTTCCTGCTACCTTCCTTTCATCGGGTATAGTCTCGCACCGTTTTAATTTACTTCAATAACTTGGATGAAGCTCGATTAGATTTAGCTTTTGTTATTGTGAATTTACATTGCATGATGGAAGCATAACAAAGGTATATCGTTTTTACAGGCACTGTGCCTCAGTCTCGGAGGAAGTCTTTGGTTCGGTTTCTCGAGAAGCGCAAAGAAAGGTAATCTATTATTGCTTTGTATTGTACAAGTTTCCAATATCATGTATAAGTTTTTCGTAGAACTTGTGGCATTCAATTAAAATAAATGATAAATGGATATGCATCTTGGTTGAATCGAGTTGGCTTGAGTTCTCTTTCTATGGAGAAATTTCTCGACTTAGGCAAGTATTGACTTATTCACGCGACAACGCCATGACTATAGGTTTGCATATTTGACTTGGGGACGCACTACTAAAATTTTAACTTTCTTTTGTTCTTTTAATATTATGAGGTCCTATCCAATTCAACTTATCAAACATATTTATCACGTGTGCATACGCAACTCTTCCTATTTATATTCCATTGCTTTTAGAATGTGTATACCGTTTTATGAGAAACGTGCAATGAAATGTCTATACGGTCAAATATCTTTGTGGTTGCTTGATTTTTGTGGTTAGGAAATGTGACAATGTTATCTATTGTCCTTTGCTTTCCTCCTTTGGTTGTAAGATTTTCTGATTGTGGATTCATCAGACTAAAGTTGTGTGGCATGCTTGGTAGGGAGGAGGAAAAAAAAAATTAAAATCTTGTTCATTAGAATGTTGACTCTTATCTAGTATTGCATACCAAACTTGCATCTAATGGTCATATCCAAGGAGATGGTAGACGGTATCACAATTCATTATAAATTTGTTGGCACGACAGTTTCCTTATCCCCTGTACGTTACTGAATTTTTTTAATGCTTGTCTATCGACTTTTATTTGAGCTAAAGAATTGTTTCAATGTCGACTCTAGGGTGATTGATGCATCGCCATACACCAGCAAACAATCTGTGGACTGTAGCACCCCGGTTAGTTGCATCGCTGTGAATTCTTCGGGCAGCTGTCCCGTCCAAGAAATCAAGTAATGTTGTTAGATCAAAGCCGAAGGGCTGTTTTGGAACGTTATTATTGTAATCTGTATTCTTTCTTGACTTCGTATCTCTCTCTTTGTTGTGATTGTAGTGCATTTCTGGTTTAAATGTAGTAGGAAAATTTTTGGTTTAACTGTAAAAAATAATTACTTCTACGGTAATAAAGTAGCATTTGTTTTCCAATTCAACAAAAAGAAAATGTCTAATCAGTCAAAAGTTGCAAATTTAATGAAGAACTACGAGTGGACCATGCAGATTGACCCCTGTTTGAGCTCCATTATAATCATAATTTTTGGGAAAAAAGATATTTTGTAATAATGATTTTTTTGAAGAATTTGTGATTGAGAAGAAAAGTTATTGGTTTAAGTTTAATATTATTTTATTGAAAAATGTATAGTTGAAAAAAAAAGAGAAATGTATTTTGAAATTAATAGAGCCCAAACAGGGACTAATTAAGTACTGATTGAAGTTCAAAGTTGAAAATAAGTAGCTTATTTTGATAATAATTCTTACGTTAGGTAAACTGAAAATAAATGTTTTTGACTTGTATACATTTTTGAAAATAAAAAACCCCTTTCAAGTTTGGCCAAGCTTGCTAAGCTTGTCGTTTGTGTATTTTTAAGAAACTCTAAATATGGGTTTCTTTTACTTTAGAGAGCCGATATTTAAAAATAAGTTATAAATTTTTTAATTTGATTTGTTATTTAACGTAATCGTGTTGTTATATAGCTTATTATCATGATGATAAATAATATTATTCTACTTTATAACGATAGCATTTAAAAAATGTTAAATAAATGGTGATGGAAAATGAAGAATATTATTTTAAAAAGGTAAAATGAAAAATCAAAGTAGAGGGTAATAATGGAGAAATATCTCTAAATTTAAAGACGTTCTTCGTAAAGAGAAAATCTATTCAAAATGTTTGTACTAGGTCATATGTAAATATTAAATTGCCATATGGTTCTTCTACTATAGTAACATTTGATATTATAATTTACGCTTTTTACCTTATTTTTCTCCGTTATATTAATATCATGATATTTAGCCCCGTTGACAACCATTACCTTAAGCTTATTGCATGAAAAATTGTTTATGTATGTTCCTTGTGAGAATCATTGAATTCTAAGATTCTAAGCATTCGCCATTAAAGTGTAAACCATAAGTGTATGGGTCGCGTTCAAGTAATAAAGTTGACTTTTTTGGTTCGAATTCTCGTTTCCTCAAAAAAATGTTTATTTTCGATTACACGACTTTAATTAATTTAATTCTAACAATAAAAAGAAACACAAAATTAAAATTATGATTTGAAAACAAGGGAAAATAAACGAACTCTACAAACTAAGAAAATATAAACATTTAGAAAATTTTGGAAGCAAAACATAGTTGGGAGTCATGGTTTTGCTTAATCGTCCTCTAATTAATTTCTCCACAAAAAATTTAACAAATTACTCATTTACGATATTAGACTCGATTTTTCACTTTTAGTTAATTATCTCACTCGAGCAAAATTAACCATAATTAATTGGTTTAACTCATTATATCTCTATGTCGATTAAACCAAATAATCGTATTTTTTTTTTTTTTTGTGAAAATAGTTGAATAGGTCATTCATGGTTGGTACTTGGTAATATATCTCTATCCCTTACAATAACCTAGGGTATTTATTATTATGTCTAAAATATACAATTTTCTCTCGAACGATGTATAAATCACTAAACTTAATCATTTGATGACCAAATAAATGAAAGATATTCAACATAATAATAAATACACATGAAAATAAGTATTTTAATATTAAAGCGCAAATATTAAAATTAGATTAAACTACTACCATAAATTTCAATATAAATATTTAGCTCATATTAAATATATGATAAAAAGAAGAATATTTTATATAATACATAGCAAATAGAAGAAAATACAAGATTCAAGATACAATTCCTTTTATTGGATTTTTGAAGACTTTAAAGGCTTGAACTTGATTTTTCCAAAATCTCTCTTACTTCCTTGAATGTATTTTCCTTGTACTCTTGATTTTTCCCCAAAAATTACAAGTAAAAGAAAAGGAAAGGAAAAGAAAATGAAAGTAAAAGAGAGAAAATGAAAATGAAAAGAAAAATGAAGAAGAAGAAGCCAAGCTGCTGCCTTTTTTTATTCTTTAAAACGTAGAGAAATTGCAGTCAAATCCCAAATTTCGAAAAGTTACCAAAACGGTATTCAAGCCTTTTTTTAATTAAAGGTAGCGCATAGGCGCCAAAGCTCTGCCAAAATAAATAAATAAAATGAATTTGGTTTCATTTTGTAACTAAGTCCCCTATATAATTGCACTCTAGGTCCTCCAATTTTTATCTTATAGAATTTGGTCCTTCGATTTTGACTTCCATTTCGATCATGCCCTCCAAAATTTCAATCCTAGGTCCTCGAACTTTATGACTTGCTCACTTTGGTCTCAAATTCATGATTTTGCACAGTTTCGATCCCTTTTCTCTTCCTTTATCTTTGCTCTATTTCAATTCGGGATTTTGGCTTACAAAAGCCAAAAATACATAATTATAAATAGGAATTCGCTCAATTTAATCACTAATTAACTTAATTAAGTATTAAATAAGTGTGTAAAAACATACTTATTAGAGCTTAATGTTTATATATTAGAATGTGATTGAATTATATATGATGTTAATGCATATTATTTTATAATCTAACAAGCAACTGCATTTTAGTGCTTGTCTGGTAGAAATTTTCAGCACCTTTTAAGCTAAAAAATGACCTTTTTTTCAACTGGTGGATCCCACTCGTGAGACCAAAAGTCAACAATGGCTACCTTATTTCCTTCTAACGGTTCAAAAAGTCATTTTTTTGTAGTTTAAAAAGCGCTCCCAAACAGGCTCTTATTCTTCCAATGGAAATGCTCTACTCAGAACTAACAAATGAGGAGATGGAATTTCTAAATGAAAGGGCATCCAAAGGGTTAAAAGAAGGAAGCCTGAGTTGTTGTTTTTGTTCTTTTTTTGGTGATTTTTGTTTGTTTCCAAATCCAGAATTTAAAGCAGTAGATGCTTCTTTAGACACTAGTTTAGTACAACATGTGAGAGGTATTCAAGACGAGAGATGTTACATTGTCAAGGAAAAACTACCAGGACATTGCTAGGTGCACACTTGCTAGTTTTTCACTGGCAAATGACAAAAAAAAAAAAAAAAGATAAAAGCAGCCATACAAGTGCTGTCGCGTCAGAGACGGATTTAGGATTGAACTATAAGATGAACTAATACATAGAAAAAAATAAATTTACACATAAAAAAATTCTTTTACGAGATTTTTTTTTATACTAAAAAAAATTATGTATCTTTGGCCAGCGCAACACCTATATGACTTCTGTGGGTAATGGGAATTACTCTCCAAGACAAGATCACGGTAGCCTGCCCTAGAGACAATTGCTGAAAATACTTTGAAGTAATTTTTTTTTCGAATATATTTATATATGATGATTTTCTTATATTAAACAAAATTACTTATTCTTAATATTTGATAAGTAAATTACTGATTTAAAAATTCTTACCTGTTTGTAAACTTTTTAAAGCTGAGACAAACATGCTAGAAGGGCAAATGGCGCAAAATCTCCATAATCTTTATCCTTGTTGCAAAATACCTCAAATATCTGCTCCAACCTTTAAAGGCATGGCTATAACTGCTTTAAGACAGAGAATCCTTCTAGAAAATTTTTTTGCTATACATAATGGATGTGGCTATTATATCAAATTTTACGTGTTTTTGCTACTTTAGAAAAAGACCACCTTTCATTTTGGCAGAATATCAGACCTTTTTGACATGGAATACAATAAATTTTTTTTTTTTACTCAATAAAATTTCATGAAATGACGAATATATCTTTATCTTTAAATAAAACAAAAAAGAAAGAAGAAAAAAATAAAGAACTAATTGAAATTCTATTCCCAAGATTTTCCAAAGAGTGTAAAGAAATCTCAAATAAATAATTAAATTAAAAGTAAAAAAAAAAAAAAAAAATCTCTCTCTCTTCCACCTACCCCATCCCACCATCACTATCACCACTTAGAATCAATTTTTGCGTCAATTTTGTTCATCATTTAAATGGAGATGCTTGATCTGATCCTTGCATCTTCAACATCATCGAGCCTCTGATCATCGAGCACAACAATTTTTTAGGAGAAATTGAAGTCACTTTAAATCCTTTAACCAAAAAGGGCCTCAAAATCTGCATCATTGCATCCCACTTCTTGAATCAAATGAACTGGATACTATAATTAATCAACCACTTGGCTGTGCACTCCAACCCTGTTCATTCTGCAAGCTCAAATCGACCCCAACAAGTATAAACATCTCGGTTGAAATGTCATGTCGTTGAAATCAATCATCCAAAGTTACCCTACTCAATAAAAACCAAATTAAGAACCCTGCTCCTAAATCAACCGTATGATGAATGAAACTACCTCACTGCAACCAAATCAACCCTTCAAATTACTGGATTCAAAAAATGAAAACAAAACATTTGACATTCGGTCTTAAATTTCAAAAAATTCACAATAAATATTTGAAAGCTGAATCAAACCCAATTTTATGACACCCAAATGAAAAACAAAAACTAAAAAAAAAAATCTCACATTTTTCTGCTGTTCCCAATTGAACAACTATCTATCCCAATAAGACTCCATTGCCCCGTGTAAGAAATTGCATACAACTTGCTTATTGTGATATGGTCTGAATCCATATAGCAAATTGAAGGCAACCTAGATAAGGAATTGTTTAAATAAGAGGGATGTGAAATGGATTTGAGGTATTGGTATAGAAAAGGGTGGAGTTGAAACCTTAGCCTCCCCAAGAATTTAGAGATCCTGGACGACTAATTATTTGAGCCCCTTCAAAATAAATTCTTTACAAGTGTAACAATATTTAAATAATTAACATTTAGAGGAGATGATAATTTTACAATTCATCTTGAAACCTCTGTTTCACACTACTGTTCCTGAACTTGTTGTTTACTACTCATCAAGACAAATGAAATTAATGTGCCGGTTTATTCCCATCATTGTTGACTAAAATCCTGGATTGCAATCTTCTTTTTTCTCACCCAGCCATCTTTGTTGACATTATTTTTGTTGACATTATTTAGATTTAACATATGTCTACTTTATTCCTCCCATTATTGACCATTATGAAATCACCATCTGTTGCATCTAGAATTCCCGTTTTCTTCTTACCACACTTTGTCATTACATTTAAGTTCTTCTTGCATCATTACTTTGGATTGGGTTTTGAGAAAAAAAGTAGATTAGATGAACTGATTTGGTTTTGGAATTAAGTTCTATGATTCAATTGATATAAAAAAAAGTTCAGCTTTTCAAAAAAAATAAAAATTGAAGTTTTAATTCAGGGAGTTTTGTGGATTTTTATTTTGAATTTAGTAGATTTTGTGCACCAGTCAGACACTAATTTGCAACTTATGTTTTGTCAAATTAAAAAAAAAAAAAAAATTCCTCCGCACAGCACGGACACCAGATGTCTGGTATGCGGGCACCACCAAGCATCTGCCCCTGGTGTCCGCACACCAGTGTCCGCGCAGCGCGGGGTTTTTTTTGGTTTTTAAATCCTTCCTTCTCTTGAAAGAGAGATTCTACATTTCATTCAATTGAATCATTATCTTAACTATAATGTTCGATTTTTTTTGAAGTGAGAGTTAAGATTATTGTGGAATAAAATGGGTGGTAGTGGTAAACAAATATTTTTGGTAAGTGTTTGCTTAAACTTTAATTGAATAAATATTTCCAGATATATTTTTGTACATCTGCTTGTCCTATCTTTCATGTTTTTCAAGTTGTATAATTCCTGATGAGATTTATTTATGTATCAGGCGACATCACATCATTATGCTATTGGTTTCAAGATATCAAATTAGCTTTTCTGAGATGAGTCAGGTTAGAGTCTTTTAACTTTCATCCAAGTTCTTCATTAGTTTGAAGAAATCAATGTCATAGAGGAATTGTAAACTGAAAGATCTGTTCAACGTTCTCTTTATGCTTCAGCATTAGATTTTATGGAATCACAATTTTGCACTGTCACCTAATATTTACTGTTGATGAAATTAATTTTTCTTATATTTCTTATATTTACTGTTTTACCGATGGCACAATGTCTTGCTCTGTCTTCCTGGTATATGTGTATCTGCATCTATATATTTGTTAAGAGTTGTTAAGAGTGAGATTTCATATAGACAATTAACTATCGATCATAACAAGTTTGATTTTTGAAGATGAACTCCAACTTTATTTAGTGAAAATTATTAATTTAGTTTTTTCCTTCTGCCTTTATATTTTGTATGTGCAGACATATTTGCGTTTTTGGCTGCTTTGATGATCGGTAGTGTGAATAAAGAAAACCTTGACGACTCACCCTACAGAGAAGGCGAGTGGAAGTGAGTAGTGCTTGTTATTATTGTTGCTTTACTTGTCTGTATAAATTTTTCGTTGGAACACTAGAATTTTAAGCATTCTGTGCATAGAATTTTCTTCCTTACTTCCTTCCTTTGCTCTCTTTTTGGTATAATTTAATTATTGTTAAGCTTTGGGAGAATCGTACAATTCCTTTGTTGTGCTGGAGTTCAAGGGTTCAATTTCAGACTCTTTTGGAGTGAACTGCAAGATCACTGTTCCTTGCGATTCAATTTGTCAGGTCGTGGCGTTGCATATTTATTCAGCAAGGATTTCTGAATTATATAATTGAACCTCGCTTTATCGGATATCTCATTGTGGATACTTGTTGGATTAGTTGTTCAATATTGCTTCTGTTTCAGCTCTAAAGAAAAATCCTCTTTGTTTTCTTATGGAAAAAAAGTAATTTGTATGTTTGTTTCCTTTCGAGATTCACTAGATGAGTTTAACAATTATTCACATCTAAGAATCTAATCATATCTGTAAGGTTATGCATACTAATTTCATATGCAGAACGATTATGCATATTTTCGTACATGGAACTAACATCTTTGTATCAACTGCCTCGATGAATGTATATATGTGCAATGGAAATATGAAAAAAATCAGTATATTTCTCATTTGGTAATTTTTTCGATGTTGTCCTTGTAGCATCAGTTTCTGAGGATACTTTTGAAGTATATCATTGAACACTAGGATCTTATATGTGAGCAAGGACTCCTAACTGCATATATAGATGATGTCTGAAGAATAAAATAAAGATTGATTGTTCTGTTTATTTATTTATATATATTTTGTATATGATGGGATCTTTGACACTTTTTCAGTGAACTCTCAATTCTAGAGAGAAAAAACAATGAAGTGTCGGCAGAAAAATATCGGCATGTTCAA
Organism: Fraxinus quadrangulata; assembly: GCA_903798255.1. NCBI lineage: Eukaryota > Viridiplantae > Streptophyta > Magnoliopsida > Lamiales > Oleaceae > Fraxinus > Fraxinus quadrangulata. The sequence continues at coordinate 89,689 of CAIGRB010141461.1, read as the reverse complement.
TGAAATATAAGGATCTGAAATTGAAGTATGTCATGAATTTATATTTTTAATATGTAAAAATTCCCGATGTTCTTCTGGAAGCCTGAACTTTTTTCTTGGTATTTCTTTTTCTTTAGGGTGAAAATTCGAGTGCAACAAATTGGTTTGCAAGCACGTCTAACGGGTACAGACTGGATAAGGCTTCTTGGCATTACTCAAGAGGGAGATTCAATAGTCTAAGCATAAACTTCATGAACAAATGGCTCCATTAATCTGTGTGAGTAAATATATGCAAGTTCTTTTCGTTAATCAGTATAAAGTACTGAGGAAATCCTAATCTGTTTCACACTTGATTTCTTTTCATTATTTGCGGGATCCCTTATATTAGATGAGGTTCCATCGATCGGTGGCTTACAATGATCATGGACTAGACAAGTACATCCGATTAGCTTCTTCAAATTGTTTATTTAGTAAAAATAGTCTTGTATGCAATGAATATGTCACGCACGATCCTTATCCCCTCATTATCTTTTGGGTAATTCTGAATTTTGGGTAAGCTAATAGATGAAATAGTGCTATTTTATGCATTGAATGTTTAAAAAGAAGCGACCAAAGAAAAAAAGATATATAAATATTTTGCAGACAAGCTAATATTACCTTAAAAATGACAAAGTCCGTGCATTGCAGATGACTAGTATTAAAAAGAAGACTAAAACTGTTCGGCTAAGTTATTGATCAAGATTGCTATGGCAGTTTCACTGGGGTACATCAGCTTATAATCCAAGACCAAACCTTAAATTAAGTGCAAACATACTATTAGCTATAATCTATAATCATAAGCAAATCCCCCTAAAACCGTCACAACTCTACAAATAGGTGTTTAAAAATTTTTGTTAAACAAGTGTCTTTACTAGCTACCAGAAGCTGACAGATCCCTTGCCTTTCTATTTATATATGTCTTCCCTCAATGTCAGGCATAATTTGCTAGAATAGAATTAAGTCATTCAATATTGAAATAACGAAGTTCGACACAACTAACACGTAGAGAGGAGTGAATAGGTATTTATGCGGAATTTAAATTTATCATTTAATAAATACAACAAGTCACAGTTATTAATTAATCAAGATGAATTCACGTGCACAACTATCATATTTTGAATTATCGCAGTTAATAAATTACAGAAAAATAAATAACACTTGAAAATTGTTGACGGAGAAAACTCGTAGCTGGGTAAAAACTCCGGGCCTAAGCCAGTAAAAATTCTCCATAAACGAATCAACTTACAATATTGTCAAACTCGACTAACTTTAATATTTTTTTACCTCTGACTGTAATCACTAAAGTCCTCCTGGATTGCGTGCTCCTGCACCACTCTCGATCTTTTGAATTCATTTATCTCATGTGGATCAATGAGAACTTCTCACTCTCCAACAACTGGAACTCCGGTCATCTTACTTGATCTTCAAAACTCTGACAGATGTTATGGAAGTATGTGTTTTGGTGTTTGATTTATGTGAAGTTGATATTTTTCAATACTACGAGGAAATCAAAAGGAAAGTTGAACTATTGGAATGATATGTAGTAAGTAATATCTTGTTTCTNATATATATAGTGTAGAGATTTTGGGTAGTATGTGTCGAATAAAAATCTTGAAAAACGCGAATTAGGTTTTATTGGGATACATTGTCGCTCGAGCGACAGGTGAGCGACGGTGTGTCACTCGAGCGAGGTCCCAGGGACAGGTGGGTGACGAGCACCAACAGGGCGATAGGCTAGAGAAATTGCGACGACTCTTTTCTCTTCGTTCCATACTCGAACCCTAGGACTTCTAACTCACATATACAACTTACCACTTGAGATTTTGACTTTTAAAAACTCTTTTTCAACAATAGTTTTGTCAAAAGATTGCTAACATCTTTAAAACATAATAAATATAAATGGAAGCTTTTCTAATCCCAATATAAGGATGTCAAAGAGTCCGTCCATTACTAAGATATGCCTCCAGGAAATGTATGAAGTGAAACATCTTCAAATACAATCAAGAAGCATGTATATTAAACTAGGGATGGATGTGGGAGGGGGGAGGGGGGTATAAAAAATATTTTTTTAATGTAAAAACAAATTTTCACGTGTAATTTTTTTTTTTTTTTTACATATTAGTTCGATCCTGAATCCGTTCCTATATTTAACACATAAAATCAACTATGTTTTTAATACCTACGCACACTGCATAACTGAAAAATGGTATCATAAAGTACCTTCCAAAGAGGAACAAGGCTAAAAAGTCCAAGAAAACTGACCACAAATATGAACCCCATCATCCACAACAACCCCCACTTAACATCCTCAGCTCGATTACTCGGCTAATCGTCCCCAATCAACATGTGTGTTTTTTCGTCCATCGAAAGCAAGACAGACCCAAACCCCCCTGACAAAAATAAACGTGCTCTTAATCACAAGATTCTAGACAGTATATTTAGCATCTCTTTATCAAGCCATTGTTTTCTCATATTCAAATGCTTGATATTTAACAAGATATGAACATCAGAACATGTATAAAAAAAATTATAAACACTCAAATATCACTAAAAAGGTAAACTGGGTACTCGTAAGTCGTCATAATGTCAGATTCAACAGAAATTTTACCTGAGTTCCTATTGCTTTAAGCATATTTCGCACCTCCCTACCACACTGTTGTTGTTCTGTGCTTGTTTGGAAGTCAGGGGGAGAAGAAATCCAATGGGGATTGGGGTTTTCATTCTGGACGAGTCGACTGCTATGGACATGAATCGTTGCCGTAGGGAATGGAGAGAATTTGGGGAAGAAAGCAAGAAAGGGAGATTTTTATATTTCGCCGTCAAATTTATTATTTGGCATATCCATAAAAAATCTATATTATCCTTAATTAAAATAAATTATTTTATATTGCATCTTATATCCCAATTTTTTAGGACAATTTCAAAATTTAGCTCTACCTTCTATTTTTTCTATCTTGGATTAAAATGTACAAATCCATCATATGGTCTATTAAATTACAATATCTTGTAATATATTTATCATATTCTTTCCAAAGTTTATCATTTTCTTCATATGATTTATTCACGTTCTCTAGTAAGGACTCCATATCATTTATTTTTGTTAACATATTTTCTAAAATTTTATCTAAACTTTCAATCGTATATCCTGGCATATTAATATGGTAATAAACATTACAGTATCAGAATATAATATAATCACAAACATGATTAAGATATAAAGCAAAACATTATCATATTGATTCTTGCGATTATTTTAAGATCTTATAAAAATTCGTTCTAATTTTAGCAAAAACTGGTAGTTTTATCTTAACTTTAATCCGGTTCCTTATACTCAGAATTGAGTGAAATTCTAAGCTCTGAATCTGCAATCAACTCCCTTCAACAACCTTCTGCCAACACTGGATTATTGCTATTTCAGCTACTTGCTCTTCACTGTATCACTTCTAAGAATAATTTCTTAGACTTTGGTTAAAGAAAAACTTTATTTGATACTAAATAAGAAAGAAATCTTCTATCAGATCTCTCAAGAATCTACGAGAATAAAGATTTAGAACTTCATTTCTATCTTCAAAGGATTGGAATGTGAATGATCTATTAGAATCGAATAATTGATAAACAAATTTTTATCAAGGATAGAAATCTTTTGACTATCTCACAAGTTTGAGTGCTCAAGAGATTCGGCCTTCTATGTAGCCCGAATGCCTTTATTTATACATAAAACAATTATTGATACTTTCTATTCCTTACATAATTGCTTACATCAATGGTATCAATAATTTATACAGTAAAACTATTATTTTCTTATCAAAGGCGCACCAACCTTTCTATTATTGTTCTTCCTGGTCCTACTTCACATGGTCTTCACATGCAGCTGGGGCAATCCCTTAACTGACAAGATTCTTTTATAGTAGTAGAACATCCTTGGAATTGATGGATATCGAATCTTGTGATGTATTCTTTCAAGATTTCTAATTTTCCATGTCCTCCATTTGTTATCAACATCCAATTATTGTAGTGGCATTGTCATGAGAATTTTTTATCATAAAGATTTTTTGTAATATTGTATATTGTCTTGATCCCAAGTGCTCCTGTATATTTTATCCATGACTTGGTGACTTTTGGAGCATTTTTATCGTTCTCTGTAACATTTATTTGGAAATTTGACTCTATATATCCAATTGATATTACATGTTGAACTGGATAGTAAACAATTCCATCGCATTCGGGACTTATTGAGTAGAATTTCAAGTGTATTCTTCGTCCCTTGGAAAATTTTGATATCTCATTTTTTAACATATCATCAAATCTTGATATTTCTGCCAAATTTTTCCCTGGATATATTAAATTCAAGAATCCATAGTCTGTAATGATTTTTATGAATGTATGGTCACCTCCCTCCATAGTTGTAACTCTGGGGTAAACATTATTTCCCGGAGAGATGAAGTATGAATCGCTGATTTTTATTTCATAGACTATTTGGATTATTTTGGCATATTCTTCTTTTTTTGGGTCCAAATAGATCATATCATCTTGGTCTGGGATACTGATGGTTTTGGAATCACTTCTGCTTGAATATACACGTATTGTAACTTTTTTAGTGGATGTTACTGTTAATGCATCTCCTTTTATATCAGTTGGTATGCTTTCTCGTCTGGATCAACTATTGCTTCCAGCTGTCCTTGTTTGATATTGATTTGGAAAACTCATTTCTGAGCTCTTTGATATGTCTGCCTCAGACAGTATATTTTTCAATTGTGCTGTAAAAGCATCAACTTGATTTTTGAGTTTTATGACATTTTTATGTTATTCAGAAGTAATGTCCAACAATGCTTTTATATTTGAGTTGAACATTTCTGAAATTGTTGTTGCACCAACATATATGTCCTCATCTTCTTATTTGAGGAAATTAGTCTTTTTTTTGTATATGAAGGACCGATTGGTATAATTCCATAAGTTTGGGTTTATCCAGTAGCAAAATCTATGTTTCTGCCGAGAAAATCTGCAAGAAAATTATTAACTCCTTTAATATAAATAATATCAAAATTGTAAAATGCTAAATAAGCTTGCAATCTATGAAGTCTCATGTATTGAGGTTCTGATAGTAATTTATTCTTGATTAATCCTACAACTTGAAAACTATCAGTTTCAACAATGAATTTTTTAGATAATAAAAATAATGAAAACTTTCTTATTCCTCTGATAACTACTAATAATTATTTCTCATGAGTAGTATAGTTTATTTCTGTTTGATTAAAAGTTCCACTAGAATATCTACATATCTCATTTAAATCTATTTTTAGTATTGCTGCTCAATATTTATCTGAGCCATCAGTATTAACAATTAAATTATCTTTTTCATCGATAATCTTAATTTTGGTAAATTTTTGTATTCTTCTTTTAGTGATTTGACAATTTCTGTATGTTCTTCATTCCATCATTTAGTATTTATTTTTCTAAGTAAAATCTGTACTTTATGTCTTTTCTTTGAAAGATTTTCAATAATCGTTCAACATAGTTTAGGCATCCTAAGAATTTTTGTATTTATTCCTTAAATTCTAGTTTATTTGGAAAACTTTCTATCTTTTTAGAAATATGAGATTGTAATTTTATTCATTTACTATATATTGATATTCCAAGAAAATTAATTTCCTATTTCTCAATAATTGACTTATTTTTTGAAAGAACAATTTCTTCCTTTTTACATTCATTTATAAATTGTATCAAGTGATTTCTATATTCTTGTTTATTATTAGAACATATTAGTATATCATCTATATAAACAATTAAAAATTCATTATATTTTCTAAATATATTATCCATCTTTCTTTGATATATCTGTGAAACATTTTTTTAATCCAAATGGCATAACTAATCATTCATATTTATCTTGAGGTGTACTAAAAGTTGTTTATTGTATACTATTTTCTTCCATTTTGACTTGCCAAATTCCTGATTTACAATCGAATTTTGAATAATATTGTTTACATTTTACAAAGTTTATTAGAACTTCTTTATTTGATAAAAAATGTCCATCAAATTTAGTATATTTATTTAATTCTTTTTAGTTTATTACCATTCTAGTTTTTCCTTTAACCTGCGTAGAATGTTTCATGACCATAAAGGTCGGATTACTATGTGGTCCATTACTTGGTCTAATTAATTTTTGTTTTAATAATTCTTTTAT
>CAIGRB010141461.1:64254-82655 GCA_903798255.1 Fraxinus quadrangulata | reverse complement strand
ATGATTTTATCAAGAAACTTTTGAATATTGTTATATCGCTTCCTGTATCAATTAATGCACACGTTGTTATATTAGTTTCTACAATGGTAACTTGTATATATATTACTAATGGAAAACTTATTTGGTTATTCATTATTCTTTATACATAGTGTATTCTGATCATTATTTTTATTGGTACTTTAACTTCTAATTCTGTAGTATGTATTTGTCCATCAAAATTTATATATTTATACGGTTTAACTCTACGAGTTATTAAACCCTTATTTCTGATTGAAGTTATATGACATCCACTAGCTCATGTATCTATTAATATATTTGATCTTATAATATATTCTCTTCCATTGAAATACTCACCTTCTATTTTCATATTTCCTACATTTCTATGGAGATTTATTTCTCTTATATTACTAGTTTCTTCCAATTGTTTATTGGATAATCTAAGATTTGTTGATCTTCTAATTAGTTCTCAATCTCTAAATATTATTTTATTTTCGGGATATTATTCCTCTCTAAATTCTATTATTTCAGGTTTATTTTTTGTTATACTTAATTCATAATTTTTTGGAACTAAATTTATCTGCTTATGTGGTTCTACAATTTTACTAATATCTTTGTATTCCTATGAACCTCTATTTATGGTTTCTTAGAATAAACATTTCCATAATTAGAATTAGTAAAAGTGTATAAAGCTCTATACTCTATAGTCATAATTTGATCTCCTGGTTGCATTATATCATTTCTATGTAATTTAAAATGTAACTCTAAAACTTCATTAAAACTTTTATCTTTTAATGAGACATAATATTTTTGTTAACATGTAAATATTAATTTTTGGTATGCTAGATTTCCTTCTATAGTTCCTAAATGACTATCTTTTAAATTTATTATTCTTCCATCATATAAATTTACTGTTAATTGTGAATCTATTCATTTTCTAAATAAAGATTTAAACATTATTTGTATTCCTTCTAAATAGACATATTGTATTTTTTCACTTTATTTTTTATTAATCTTAGTTAATAATTCTTCTACTGTACTTTTTGTTAAAATGTTTAATTTATGCATTCCTTGAATTGTTCTAATATCTATAACTTTTTCAATTTTATGGTATTCATTTATTACTATTGTTTCTCTTTTCCATATTATATCTAGGATTTCTCATTTTTCTATTTTCAAATTTAAAGATAATCTTTGTAATTTCTTAAATTTAGTATTATCAAATATATTATTACTTTATATTTCTTCTATTTCTCTATTCAGATTCCGATTCATTATCTTCTGAATTTGTTTCACTTACATATATTTCTTGATCATAATATTGTTCAATGTTTGATATCTCACTTAATTCATCTTCTATTTTTAAATATTCATTTTGTAATATTTTGACTTTTTTTCTTATTACAATCAGTGGTTATATGTCATATTTCTCCATAATTCCAATATTTAAATTGACTTTTATCTTTTTTTATAAGGTTTATCTTTATTTTTTCCTCTTTGTTGTTTATATGGGTTAAACTTTCTTTTATAATATTTTCTTCTAGGTTTTATATATTTTTTCTTAAAATTTCTGAATTTTTAAAATTTTTAAATTTTATGTTTTCTTTTATAACTTCTTCTTTCAGGATTACATCCACATTGAGTAGATTTTTCCATATTTTCACAACATATCCTAGTTAATTGTTCGGATTTTTTCAACAATTGTCTTTGTTGACATATATATGCTAATCTTTCAAATAAGAATTTTATTCTTGAACCAAGCGTTCTAGGTATTCTTATATTATCTCTAATGTATTTTTCAAATTTTAATTTGAAGTATATTCCCCATGAACCCGATAATTTATTATAATACATATCTTGATATATTTCTTGATTTTCATTACTATGAAATTGTACATAATAATAGTTTCTAAATTCACAAGTATATTCATTAATTTTACATATATCACATATTGTTAAATTTATTAATTTCATTCTAGCAATGTCTTTTTCTCTTATTACTTATCCTTCAGCATTTTTCATCCAATTTTCTCTTAAAAATCATCTGAAATATATTCTACTAATCTTTATATTCCTTGTTTATCTGATTTTATTAATTCTGTTTGTAAGTTTCGTCTTATTAATATTTTTATATCATTATTTATTCATTCCCACCAATTTCTAACATTTCCTTCAAAAGATGCTGTTAATAAATTTATTCTTCTTTCTGCACTTTTCCATGTATCATCTTTATTATATAAAAAGAATAATATCATTGAATCTGTCCAAATTAATAAGGATTTCTAAGTATCTATTTTACGATCTAAATCTAATTTTGTTCCTCCATGATTAATAGATTTATTATAATTATTATTTAATTCAAATCTATCTCTATATTTATTTTCTCTAGGTGGTTTGTCTATCTCTTACTTTATCATAAAATTGTCCATATGGTCTATTATGCATATATGCATAACTTTTATATGGGTTTGGTAATTCTTGTTTAGCAGAGGTTTCTATTGCACCAGGTCCTCCTAAGACTTGATATTCACTTGAATTGTTTAAGCTTAATTGATCAAAGTTTTCTATAAGTAATTCTAATTCTTTATCCATTTTTGTTATATTGGTTTTCTTGTTTTTCATCAATTAATTTTTTTAGTGATTTCTCTAATCATTTTATTTCTTCTAATATTTTTGGTAAAATATTTTTCATAAATTCATAATCAATACTTACTGTTTCTATTACTAGATTTTCTTGTTCTATGTTTTTCTTTCATATTCTAGACNTATTGTACATATCGTCTAATTTTAATTTCTTAATTTTTTCTTCTATTGATATAATCTTTTTATTTTCTTCTATCTTTTCATTTAATTTTTCAATTTTCTCTATAATCATATCAATTTTATCTTGATTTATTATTTCTTTTGATTTCCTTTGGAATTCTCTTAGAGTTTTCTCATCTATAACCTTAACATTTTCTATCATGTCTTTTAATTGTTTTAATTGTATTGTTAATTTATTTTGAATATCTAGTAATTTTTCTTTGATATTTTTATCCTGTATATTTAATTTATGAAATTCTTCTATAACTATTTTATCATGTGGATTTATATTTTTATATGTTTGTCATAAAAAAGCACTTATCCAATTTAATTGCATATTAAGAAATTCATGTGATTCTCCCCAAGAACTTAAGAGTTGAAACATAGTTGTATTAGCTCATTTTAGTTGATAAGATCCTACTGGTAATTTAACATTTTCTATTATTTGTTTTTCAAATTTTATTTCTTGTAAATCAATTATCATTTTTTTTAAATTTCTTCTAAAGCTTTTAATTTATAATATGTTATACACATTTTATCTTCATTTATTTCTTTTTTGTTCTTTTAATTGTCTTATTAAATTTATTATTTGTTTTCTTTTTAATTTTAGCTTAAAATCGTTTTCTTCTTTTTCTATATAATTATCTATATTTCTCACAGTTGTATTTTCTATTTTATGATTTTTTTAATAATATTTTCTTATTATTATTTGTCCACTTCCTATTAGTTTTCTTATTAATTTTTTCTCTTTTATAGATGGTTCTTCTTCTGGTTGTAACTATATATCTGTTATTTGATTTGCTAAATATATCTTAGTATTTAATCTTTTATCTAGGTTTATTTTAATTTCTTTTGGTAAATATTTATTTAATAAGGGTCAAGTTCTATGACAATCCATATTTTTCTTTGTAATATAAAATATTTTCTTCATCTTCATAGTTTTCAATAATATATATATACTTTTTTTGATCCTATGATTAATTTTTCCAATATTAATTCTTTTATTTCTTTAGGTAAATTTCTCACTATAATTAATGTTAATATTTTTAATATATTAGGAATATGTTCTAAATAAATATAACATCGTTTATCCTTTTCTAGTTTGTAATAACTATCATAATATCTTGGTTTGTCTTCTAATTTTGTAATTCTAACTTCCATAATCTCGGAGAGAACAAGAATAAAAAATCTAATAAACAAATTAAAGTTCATATTCTCTTATGATTTATTCGACATTTATAAAAGTTTGACAATTTATAATAACTAGGTCTATATTTATATTATAATCAGTTTTTGAATATCATTTATCATTAAAGTTCTTACTGGACCTTTTATAAAATTTTCAGATATATTATCTTTAAAACATTTCAATGCTTCTTGTGATGCATATAATTGATTTGTATATTTTCTTTTATTTATATTTTCGTTAAATTCTTTTTCTATCTTCTCTTCTCTCTCTCTGTTTTTTTTTTTTATAAATTTCTTAATTTTATATGGACCTTTAGGTCCTCTAGATTTTTTTATTTTATGGTTATTCATTACTAGGCAAGATTAACTGTAAAAAGGAGTTTATTTAAGATTTTGTGTATTCTAAATATTTTTTTATATTTTTTATTCTTAATCTAGTACTGAATAATCTAAGATAGAATCTAATTGTTAATGTATATCTTAATTTTTTATATTCTTTAAATAATCTGTTTGATATTGGTCTTCTCATAAAAATATATTAAGGACTTAAATGAAGTTTTATTCATATTATGATAACTTAGATATAAATTCTATTTTAGGGGTATTTTTGGTAGTTTTGTAAATCTAAAATAGTCAAAGACCATTTTGAAAATATGGCTTTCTATATAGGCTATCTTCATGTGTTTCCCAGCAAGAAAATAGGCGTCTCTGACTCTCTTCCAACCTTTTTTTGTAAGGCTACGAAGTTCATATTCTCTTATGATTTATTCGATATTTATAAAAGTTTGACAATTTATAATAATTAGGTCTATATTTATATTATAATCAGGTTGTACATGTATTCTATGATTTATTATCATTCTTCTTTTTCTATTTTATCCATAAGTTTTTGAATATCATTTATCATTAAAGTTCTTACTGGACCTTTTATAAAATTTTCAGATATATTATCTTTAAAACATTTCATTGCTTCTCGTGATGCATTTGTATATTTTCTTTTATTTATATTTTCGTTAAATTCTTTTTCTATCTTCTCTTCTCTCTCTCTCTCTCTCTCTCTGTTTTTTTTTTTTTAATAAATTTCTTAGTTTTTTTTGGACATTTTTTTTTTTTTTTTAATAAATTTCTTAGTTTTATATGGACCTTTAGGTTCTCTAGATTTTTTTATTGTATGGTTATTCATTACTATGCAAGATTAACTGTAAAAAGCAGTTTATTTAAGATTTTGTGTATTCTAAATATTTTTTTATATTTTTTATTCTTAATCTATTACTGAATAATCTAAGATAGAATCTAATTGTTAATGTATATCTTAATTTTTTATATTCTTTAATAATCTGTTTGATATTGGTCTTCTCATAAAAATATATTAAGGACTTAAATGAAGTTTTATTCATATTATGATAACTTAGATATAAATTCTATTTTAGGAGTATTTTTGGTAGTTTTGTAAATCTAAAATAGTCAAAGACCATTTTGAAAATATGGCTTTCTATATAGGCTATCTTCATGTGTTTCCCAGCAAGAAAATAGGCGTCTTTGACTCTCTTCCAACATTTTTTGTAAGGCTGCGAGGGGTTTTGGATTAGGAGTTTTTTTTGGCCTCTTTTCTTTTTATGTGGCCCCTTGAAATGTGAGGCCCAAGGCAGTGACCTAGTTTGCCTTAGACTAGGGTCGGCCCTGCTCATAAGATTTTTGATTTTGCAGGAATTATTTGAGACTTTCGTATCTACTCAGTCTTAACTCATATCTGTATTTACAGTCATATTTTTCTCCTTATGTAAAGACCGTTGGTGGCAATTTGAGGTGGTGACACTAGAATGTGGTGGCTGGTGGTGGAACTTTCCAGTTTAGGATTTTAGGTCCTTTCACTTGGGGGTGGGATTGTTGGTTTGAAATTTTTGAAATTACGATTGCAATTAATTCTTTATTTTTTTTCTTATTTTATTTTTCTTATATTCAAAGAGAATGCTATATTCGTTCTTCCACAAGGTTTATTGAGAAAATAGAAAAAAAAAAATATTGTATTCCGCACGTAAAATATCACACTGGGTATTCCTTAAAAACGAAAGGATATGGTTATTCCGCAATAAGAACAAAGGTTATGGGACATTGCCATTGAACCAAATGTCAACAAAGTGAGTTAACTCAACACACACCAAATTTTAGATAGTGTCATGTTTCACTTATTATACTCAAACTTTTACCACGTTACTTGCTGAACTTTACACTGTTGCACTCCATTATTGACCAAGTTAATCATGTGACAAACTGCTGCCAATGTGGATGAGGAAATTGGCAAATGGCAGTTAAGCGCCACATCATTCCTCCCATTTCTCACCAGACACATCTCTAAATTAAAATGAAAGTGTGATTTCACAAAATCCATTTGAAAAACAAAACCTCCATCATATCGAACAAACTGTAAAAACAAAATCTGAAAACCCCAATTCAATGTGAACACTAAATCCCAAATCGAAGGTGTTGAAGGCTCGATTTGAACAGAATTTAGGTGGGTTGAAAGGCAACTTACGAGGAAAATAATTACAGATTGCTGGTTTAGTGGATGTATCTCTTCTCTAATCGAAAGTGATGCCTTTAGGTAAAGCCCTTGATTAGAGAAGAAATCACCACCTTCTAGCTCAGGAACAAAATCCGCAATGCAGATGACCTGTGCTTCCCACCAACCTTTACCCTTGTAGTCATGTGCTACAGTAATTTTAACAAAACTTCAGGGACCAATGTTGCCATTTTTCTGTGCTTCTTTTTATGCTTCACACTTTTGAGAAAGGTGTTTGATATGGTCAACAATGTTCCCTTCTCGAACAACCACACTCGAGGAAGAATTGTGACCATTCCATTGTATCTGGCACATGCTCCTCGGGTCTGTCACCTTAGGACGGTGTCATCTTCGAGCTTTCTATCAGTATTCTCTACACCAGGTAGACCTCATCGATCTACCTCCTCGGGCAAGAACACCTCCCTCTGGGTAGGATCTCTTCGAGGTTATGCCTTGGCCCCAAATCTAACAGCACCTAATCCATTAAAAATCTCCAATAACAAAAGGCTAATCCAATTCTGACAATCTTATTACATCTATTTTGTCCTATCTTGTTAGGACCACTGGAGTTTCATCTTTATCCAAATATCATTTGTGCAATATCTGTCATGTTGCAACTCTTAAGCAAGGTAAGACTCTTAAGGATTCAAATAACATAATCATATTAGGTGTACGGTACCTACCTCTATAAATATAAGACCTCAATTTATTATTTAGGTACACTTTTATATAATTTTCAATACATAGCATTTTGCACAAATTATCTCTCTAACTTAAGTATCAGAGGGGAGACAATGACATATCTCAATACTTTGTTTCAAGTACTGGAAGATTGTATTCGTGCTCATTTTCAATTTTCAAACTCGAAAAATCAACGAATTCGATTTTTGGTAGCATCAATATTCAAACCCTAGTTAGGGGTGTTGAAGGCTCGAAAGGTCTTCAAACCCACAATATTTGTGGTAGGGATGGGCCCTTCAAAGGTGTTGAAGGCTCGATCTCGAGATTGGGAGCTTGTACTGGTTCTACCGTTAATTGATTTGGGTGAGAAAATTTGTGGTTTGCGAGATGAAATTACCGATCGAAGTTCAATGATCTGGGGTTAGCGAGCTGAAATTAGGTTTGGGCTTCCATGATTTAGGGTTAGCAAGATGAAATCAGGTGTGTGAGGTTTATGCCACTTCAATTGATTGTAAACTTCAATTAATATTCGGGTAAGACTTATTTAGGAGAATGACATGGCATTTAACTGCCACATGTAAAAAATCCGTCTTTCACGTGTAGTGTTTAGTGACAGAATTAACTTGGTAAGTAATGGAGTATAATGGTATAAAGTTGAGTGACTAATGTGGTGCAAGTTTAAGTACAACGAGTGAAACGTCACGTCAGTTAAAATTTGATGTATGTGTGTGTTGAAACAATTAACACCAACAAAGGCAAGATGCAATCTCCATCTTCCATAACAACCCTCGTATTGGTAGATTCTATTTCATGTAACGTCTCAATCCCAACACGGCGTAATTTATTCACACACTCATTCTTTCAAACATTTTCCCATCAACCGGAAAATACGAAGAATCACCGGAGAAAGGTAAATCGGAAAATGAAAAACCGGGAAATTCAACTTAGTTTCAATCTCCTGCTTCTTGCTCTTCTTCCACTTTCTACACTCGCCCGCCCATTCGTCCTCGTACTCACCCAAGACGACCTATCCGACCCCGCCGTCACACACAATCCGTCCTCACAGGGCGACTTCTTCGCCGACTCATCGGACTTCGACGACTTCCCGGATTCCGAGTCACTGCCCGACTCCGTTCTCGACCCGGGCTCCTGGTCCCCCATATTCGAACCCGAATCGGATGAATCTAATAACGAGTTGATTAATAGTGAGTTGATCTATTATGATGCGGTGAGGAAGATGGTGGAAGCGTCGAGTAGGGGTGAATACAGGCTGATGGAGGAGGCGACGTCTGAGATCGACGCGGCGAGTATTGGCGGTGACCCGCACGCGCAGTCGGTTATGGGATTTTTCTACAATACTGGGATGACTAGGGAGAAGAACAAAGCCAAGGCGTTTTTGCATCACTATTTCGCTGCGCAGGATGGGAATATGCAGTCCAAGATGGCGCTTGCTTACACTTACTATCGCCAAGAAGTAAGCTAATGAAGTTAATGCTGCTTAACGTATAAAGACTATGGTGATTTTGTATGCATTCTTTATCTATATGTGTGGATGTTTTCTAGTGTTATTTTTACTTGATGGAGAGTTTTAGAATTGGATAATTTGGGGACAAAGAAATGATGGAGACTTTCTGACGCGCTTTTCCTGTTTTAGGTTTTCTGGTGTTTGGGGGAGGGTTTTGATGATAGAGTTGTTAGGCATAGGAATTCAACGGTTTAGCGGAATGGAGCATGATGGTGTAACTTTTTTGTTTGCGGGATTGACATTAGCTTTTAAGCTGGGATTGGGAGGAAACTTGGTGGTTCGAAATTAGAATAATCTAGGTTTACATGGAATGTTAAAGAGTTTCACTTTTCTGTTCATGCAAAGTGTAAGGTTGGTGTTGACCTCGAAAAATGGCTTCGACACGTGGCCAACATGATTAGTCTTCATGTCGGCTCTTCCTGCACACGTGGCACGTCGTTAGTAGCTCGTGAACTTTCCCGTAGGGGTTGGGAGCGGCCGCAAGCACTCCAACGGTCAAGTCAGCTTATAGTTGAATCGGAAAAGGTTCACCGGAGGCGGAACGCCGGCCGGGAAGTGTTTGAATAAGTGTAATAATAAAGTGATAATATCAAAGGGAGAGATTGATACTCGAATGCACAATGTAGTAGGGGAAAATCGAATTCGAATCCTTCTTCTAGTGTATGGAAGGGGTATTTATACTAAGGATGGAAAGAGGAGAGCCGTTGGATGCGGTGACACGTGTTATCAGATCCTCTAGGCCTGTCTTGTCCTAGGTGTCAATCCGTCCCTCCATAGGCTGGTTGACATTGAATATCTCTGACCAAAGAAGTTGAATTGACCGTTTGGGTTCTGCCATACATCCCATGAGTCAGGGATTTGACTTTGGAAAGATCTTTGTACAAAAGATCTTTTGCTGGGGCGAGGAGGCGAGGCAGGTGCGGAGTACGGGCCTTTGCATCCGCGGTGTATCGCAGATGAGTTTGGTTCCTTTGTTGGCATACGTTCAGTTCGTCCCTGATATAATCACTTCGACTTATGCAATCAATTCGTTCTATATGCAATCACTTCGACTGACGTGTGGCGTGGTGTGGACCACTTCCACCGACACGTGGAGGGTAAAGTGGCGGGCTTGACACGGGCCCGTAACAGTTGGAATTTTAGTGGAAATTCTTGTGGTTGTGCCACGTTGATCAAGGACTAATATGATTTGCATGGCTTCCTAAAGTTAGGTTCCCTGATGGAAGTATCATTAAGGATGAAGGAAATGTAAGACACACAAGTTAATAAGAAACAATCAATGAAAGAAGATATAGGAAGTCACAACTCATTTAAAATGAGCCCCGTGTTAATAAAACTTGTGAAGAAGATTCTCTGTGCTGATAAGCTCAGGGGATCCAATCATTTTTGATGCAAGGGAGAACCTTGTCAATGATCGATCTGAAATTATTTGTTTTAAAGTTGCTAGAACTCTGCAGCGTTGGCAATAATTGTGGAAACAATTATTTTACTAGGATTTGCTGAAAGCACATGATTTAGAGCTGACATGAGGCATTCTAATGAATTTCAGGTTGGAAATTTTTGCCTCTGATTGGCTGAGAGTCTAAGATACACCTATGTGGCGCCCTTGTTTTGTTGCTTGAAAATAATGGTGAACTCTAAGTTTCAATTATAGTCTGTCAAGTTATTTAGCCTGTCCTTGATTATATTGTCGACTGAGCTCTATGGCACATGCAGCGTGCTTAATAAAGCGAACTTTAAATTTCAAGACATTAGTTTCCATATATAGTTTCTAATATATTGTAACTTCATTAAATAATGCTCTACCAAAATAACTTGTTTTTTGATCCTATTGCAGAAGATGCATTAATCTGTCATATGCATGTTTTTCTTCATTTCTTAGCAAAAAGCATAAAGCGTTGATACCGAAATAGTGGCTTTATATCAAATAAAAAACTTACTTTTTTTGCATAACTGAACATTCTACTAGAACTTTACTTTGAAATATTCTTGAGGCTAGGCTTTAGTTGAGAGGAGTTGTATTTTATTTGAATATATAGAATTTCAGTGAAAAGAATGTTGTAGTTAAACAATATCTTCGGGTGAGGATTTATTTATATTTGGTGCAGATGCATGATAAAGCAGTTAAGCTGTATGCTGAATTGGCAGAAGTAGCTGTGAATAGTTTTATTATCTCAAAGGACTCGCCTATGATTGAACCAATAAGGATCCATAATGGTGCAGAGGAGAATAAGGAAGCTCTGAGGAAGTCCAGAGGAGAGGAAGATGAAGACTTCCAGATTCTGGAGTACCAGGCGCAGAAAGGGAATGCAGGAGCCATGTATAAAATTGGACTATTCTACTACTTTGGCTTGAGGGGAGTAAGACGCAATCATGCCAAGGCGCTGTGGTGGTTTTCAAAGGCTGAGGAGAAAGGTGAACCTAGGTCAATGGAACTTCTTGGAGAGATATATGCAAGGGGAGTAGGGGTTAAAAGGAACTACACCAAGGCACTAGAGTGGCTTACACTTGCATCAAACCAACAGCTTATTTCTGCTTATAATGGAATGGGGTATTTATATGTAAAGGGCTACGGAGTGGAAAAGAACTATACCAAGGTAAAAGTTTCATTTTCCCCTTCTTGGGCTTGTATTAAACTATATATTGTTTTTTCCTTACTATTCATCCCCTTTTTCTGTTGTTGCACTTGGATTGGGGGACTTTTATTATTTTAGTGACTATGTGATGCTTCTTTTTTATGCACATTTTCTATCTTTAACATTTTTTTATAATGCAAGTTCTTTTCATTTAATCTGGGCAAGCACTATTTAGTATTTATTCTCTAAACTTCTCCATTCTCTGGCTTAAGAATCTTGATTCTCATTGTTTGGAATTTGAGAAGTGGTGCATCCAGGAATTTTTGTTTCTTTCCTTTTTTTCTTGGGGTGGGGATGGAGCCTATATTAGATGATGAATGCTCTGTAAAAAGAACAATTAAATCATATCATGAGTGCAAATCATCAATTATCCTTGCAATTATTAAGATGTTCCAATTCCATTAAGGACTTAACCACTACCAAATTCCAAGAATCAGTCTAAGTTGAGAGGTGGAAGAAAGAACTGTGCATACGAGCGGAGGCGGGGAGAGAATGTATGCGTGTGTTTAATTTTGTATGTAAATTTAATATCACTGTCTGCCAGTGGGACCAGATCTGAGATTATTTCTTCAAAAGCACTAGACCATAATTGGATACTCCCTAGCGAGACACACGTGAATACACACTGGAGATTATAGGAGGATTTGACTAGCATTTAGGAGAAGCAAGATAGCAATTTCCTTGACATCCTTGGGGATTCATGACATTCATTCATACAATATGCAACTATTTTCTAAATGTGATAGACCTTTCTGCCTCCACCTTGCAGCGTTCTCTTGGCCCCTGGTTTTTTATTTTTTAACTTTTCAGGACTTCAATTGTCTGACCCTCTATAACTGTGCTTTTGGGCTATTTCAGTCTGAAATATATTGCATATGTAGTAGTTACTTTTTACTTTTCTGTTTTAGGGAAAAGAATACTTTGAGAAGGCTGCCGAAAATGAAGAAGCTGGTGGGTTTTACAACCTTGGGGTAATGTATCTCAAAGGTCTTGGGGTGAAGCGGGATTTAAAGGTAGCATGCAATTATTTTGCACTCGCTACCAATGCAGGTCAACCGAAAGCATTCTACCAATTGGCAAAGATGTTCCACACAGGTGTGGGGCTCAAGAAGAATCTTCCCATGGTAAACCATCTTAGACATGGGTTTCTTTATATATCTACTTTATATATTGATTCGGTCTGCATTTTCTCTTGCATAAAGTCTCTTTTTGCGGAAACCTTAAATTTTTGGGTTGAAATATTTAAGTACATCTCTACGTATGCACAACTCAGAAAAGAATACTTTAGTGCCCTTGCTCCTACAATTTTATTTGGTTGAAGTTCCTACTTGGATCTTCTTCTTCTCTCTCCTTTTTCTGGAGACATGGGTACTCATCCCCTACTTACAGCATCTCACTTTTCTGTTTTCAACAAATTGAAGCATGTTAAAATTAAGGGTAAATTTCTCTATGGGTCCTAACCTTTTCATTTTGTGGTAATTTCTTCCTCATTCAATTTTTTTCCTTCCTTGTGCCTCACCTTTCATTTATTATCAAGATTCATCAATACTAACAACTTCTGTAAAAAATCTGTTAAAGCGATATATAAAGACAATCCTGCCCTTAAACTTTAAATATACAAAAATAAAAATAAAAAAATCGAAAAGTCAAAAAAGTAAAAAATTAAAAGTTAAAAATACCATTCTTCCTCAAGTGACCACCCCCACCCCCCACCAACCCGCCAAATCCAAACTTCGATCACTTAGGGATAGACATCGGATGGTTCGGTCCAAGTATTTTAAGAAATGGAACCATTCAGTTCCATGTAACTAATGAACCGAAATGGAAGCGTATGCTTCTGTTCCACCATAGCAATTTAAAAGAAAACAATTAGAAACAATATATGAAGGTACAATTCATCTTATTTACTCATAAACTTTAAATGATTTTATCAAACCTTGCACAGTTATCCTTTAAAAGTTAGGATACTCATTTTTTAATAACTTTATCTGATTGCTTGCCTTATTTTTTTTGTTTTGTTAAAATTAATAAATATAATAGAGGTATTAACAACAAAATATGGGGGTGGGTGTCGGGTTCGATCTGGGTATTTCAAGAACCGGAACCACGCATTGCACTTTGAGTTTGATTCCATGTTATTTTTGGAACGGAACCATAATTGACAATTTCAAGTTGTTTTCGGTTCGGGAGGTTCGGTTAGGTTAAAATGCTCATTTGGCTCATCACGCCATTTGCACCGCCACTGCCTATGGCAACTACCCATGAAACCTCCAATTGCCACCACTCCACCACTAACCCCCAAAATCACTGCCACCTATAAATAGGTCAAAGAATCGTCTACAACGCCAACATTAAAAAAAATATTTTATGTAAATTATCCTATTTCTGCATAAGATCCCTGTATATTTCCCCAATTTATTCATCAGTGTTTGCCTTCTCCCCAGATAACAACATAAAATGACCTGGTTCAAAGTTTTTACTTCAAACTATATGGAGGGGAAAAGTAAAAACTTTGAAGTATTGCAATGATACTTTCAAATTACTGCATAAAGTTCTTTTTGGAATGGGTAAAAGTAATGCTTTGAGTTTATACGCAATACTATGGTGTTCCTCCATGGTTCATTTGGGTCTAGCTTCAATTTGCTCTGTTCATGCAGTGTTCCTGTCAGATTGATACTCAGATCATGTTGAGAATGGCTGGCATTTTCCTTTCTTTAAGTTTTAGAAGATATCTCTCTGTGTTAATGCATCTGAAACATTTTATAGATTGAAGTTATTAAGCAAATTTATTTCTTCTGGGTTCCTAAAAGCATTTTGAATACTACAGTACTATTAAGTATTACCAAAGTGAGTAAGTTGCAATTAGTTTCACTTGCTAGCATTTTGGCCTAATGAAGTACTTAATTTTTGAAAAGATTGATGGCACAAATAGTGAATTAAAATATTTTTTTTTAGTCATTTGCTTACTGATGCAATTTCATTTTCACCCTCCTCAGCAACATCAACGCATGTTTCTTGCTTCACTGAATCTTAGGTTATCTGGCTCTCTTGTGTATTAAAGTGCAATTTGTACAGAAAGCTTGTTTTGAAGTACAAACCTGGTTCATCATTACAAATCAAAGTATTTTGGTTTTGAAAGTAAAATTTTTGGACCAGGTCATTTTACGTTGTTAGCCAGACTTCAATGAATAAATTGGAGAAATATGTGGAGCGCTTATGATAGAAAGAGGAGAGTTTACAGAAAATAATTTTTTTAAGAACTTGTTGGCACTGTTGGCAAATTTTCCGCCATTTACTGTTGGTGGCGATTTTGGGTGTTAGTAGTGGTCAGCGGTTTCATGGGTGGTGGCGGTGCCAATGGCGTGATGGCAGTTTGGGTTTTGCAGGTGGGTGGGGGTTGGGGGTGGGTCACAGGAGAAGAAGACCAGTATTTTTAACTATTTATTTATTTATTTATTTTTTGGTATATATTTATTGTTTATTTAAAGTTGAAGGATAAGATTGTTTTATACATTACTTAACCAGAACTTTTTGACGGAAACTGGTAGTAGAAATGATTCTGCTAATAAATGAAAGGTTGGGGATGGGAGGAGGAATAAAAATTGAATGGAGACGAAGTTGCCACTGAATGGAAAAGTTGGGACCCAGAGTGAAATTTACCCTGAAATTAATTGCATCGTGCATTGTACACACCTACTTAATCAAACCACATTTATGAAGTAGTTGCAGAACTTGGACATGAAGTTACGTGTCCTCCTCTCCCCCTCGCATTTCTTTGGGGTGTTCACTATCTTCCTTTCTGTTTTGCTTTAGACAATCTAAGGGCTTTAAAACCAATTTGTTCATAAAGTGATCACCATGTCTGCCTCTGTTTAGGCAACTGCATTATATAAATTAGTTGCAGAGCGTGGACCATGGAGTTCCTTGTCTAGATGGGCACTAGAATCATATCTGAAAGGTGATGTCAGCAAGTCATTCCTTTTGTATTCGAGGCTGGCAGAGATGGGGTATGAGATTGCACAAAGTAATGCTGCTTGGATCCTGGACAAATACGGGGAACGCTGTGTGTGCATGGGAGAGTCTGGAATCTGCACAGATGCAGAAAGGCACAAGCGTGCTCATGACTTGTGGTGGCAAGCTTCTGAGCAGGGCAATGAACATGCTGCTTTGCTGATAGGGGATGCATATTACTATGGTCGGGTATGTTCATGTATCATAATAATCAACAAGTTAGAAATATTTTCGATACAAGTTTTGTAAGTCACTTGTGCCTAATTCGTGGTTGTGATGCTAAATAACTGTCCTAGACTGTTGGTTTCAAACATTTTTCTTTTGTGCTGATTTGTTTACCCTTGTCTCTGTTATGCAGGGTACGGAACGAGATTATGATCGTGCAGCAGAGGCTTATATGCATGCCAAATCTCAGGCCAATGCTCAAGCTATGTTCAACCTGGGGTACATGCACGAGCACGGAGAAGGGCTACCGTTTGATCTTCACCTTGCCAAGCGTTACTATGATCAAGCCTTAGAAGTTGATCCTGCAGCAAAGTTGCCTGTAACACTAGCCCTTGCAAGCTTGTGGGTGCGGAAGAACTATGCCGATGGTTTCCTGGTGAGTTTTTCTTTGTTGTCCTCCTGTTAAGCTCTTTTCCTGTTTGATCTTCTAGTAACACTGTTAGAAATTTCATTTCCTCCAAATTAGTTTTTGTATTTTTTTTCGCCCATTCCAATTATGTTGGGAGAAAAATTAAGCAAATGATGACATATTTGATATTTGTCATTTTTTACTTGCCTGATTGATATGTGAACTGAAAATTAGGTTACTTTGTGTTTTGAAGGTTCATGTAATCGATTCACTTCCTGACTTTTACCCAAAAGTGGAGGCATGGGTGGAAAATGTTATTATGGAGGAAGGAAATGCAACAATTCTCACACTCTTCGTCTGCCTACTAACTGTCCTTTACCTTCGTGAGCGACAACGGAGACATGGTGCTGCTGCAGCCATGGTCCCGCCCCACCAACCTGCTGAGCAAGGTGCACCCATAGTTAATTGAACTTCTTATGAAACATGGCGCCGTCATTGTCTTGTCCATGTCTAAAAAGATAAGAATCTTTTTCACAAGAATGTACAGATATTTGGCTTTGTTAGAAACGTCCTTTTACTATAGGTCTGTTTGTATGTTACAGTATTAGATTTTCCATATTTCAGTTCTAGATGGAAATAAATTCTAGCCCATAATTTTATTTTATTTTTTCCTTTTTGTATTCCTTTGTACAATTAGACAAAAAGGCAAAGAAATTAAAGGAAGAATCTGATTCTCGTTACATTTTCCGTAGACGTTCTGATTGATGTGTTAAGCCTGGGAAATTGTCATTCTACCTTTTCTATTATTCTTTGGTCTATCTGCAGTGCATATAGTTGTATAGTTTATAAAATTGTCCTACATGCCAGGGCCAAGGGTTTGGCTACAAGGTAAAATAGGTAAGATTTTAGAGGAGAACGAGTATGTTACATAATGATTTCCAATGTTCAATTATTATGCGAAGGAAAAGTAGCAGAGACTGCATCTGATCTGACCAAACTATGTTTCACGGATCGCAGATTTGGCTCCCGAGATATTACACCTCAAGGTCGCCCTCCCCTCATTCTGAGATCGGCAAGCCCGAACAACTGGTACACACGCACGTTATGAGTAGGATTTTAGGGAGAATATCTGCATATGATCACATCATTAGTGCACATTTTGATAAAATAGACATCACGTCTAGTTGTTAGCGTGCTTGTCGTGCCGAATGGGGAGATAAGCATTCTCACTGTGTGACATTCTTCTCCATTTGAATTCGCTTACGTCCTCGTAGTTAGAAGTGAGTTTCGTATCAACGCGCATTCGTCATATTGCAAGAATAACAACGGTACCACCTCCAAATGGACAGGCATTCACAAACCCACAGTACTTCGTCTTACCGTCTCCGACACCAACCTTCACCCTTGCCCCTCTGAGCATTAGTTCATCAGATGGACGGTCTTCGAACCGCAGCGCTTCAGCACATGTCGAATAGAAAACACAATCTTCATCATTGTGCCCTGCAATGTGCGCTCCTCAAAACTCCTTGAAAGATACATAGGCAATTACGCAACGCTGCCCTCTTCATCCGTCTTCCCCACAGCTTCCTTCATCGTGTTCTGCCAGCTTGCCGACAAGATCCGTGGCCCAAAATCTTTTCTCAGCAAGAACACACGACGTTGTCCCATAATAACACCGCATGTTCGAGCAATCCCGCTCTGATACCAACTTTTACGGACTGCAGATTTGGCTCCCGAGATATTACGCATCAAGGCTGCCCTCATCTCATTCTGAGGTCAGCAAGCTCGAACAACTGGCGCACACATACACACACACACACACACTATGAGTAGGATGTTAGGGAGAATACATGTATATGATTGTATCATTAGTGTACTCTTTGGTAAAATAGGCCTTACGCCTAGTTGTTAGCGTGCTTGTCGTGTCGAATGGAGAGATAAGCATTCTCACTACGTGACACTACGGCTGGTTGAGGATTCGGTATCACTGATAATTCCTCTTGATGGGTTGGGTTCTCCATGACGGAAAGTTGGTTTGGAGCGGATGAGCTTTCTGGAGGAAGACCTGAACGTTTATTCACCATGAATTTTGGTAGCTTTCCCACAGACGGCGCCAATGATGTTACCAAAAATCGCACATGTGTGATTTTTCGGTTTGACGACTGAGAATGAGCACGAATCAGATCTTTCGATACTTGAAACAAAGGTGTCGAGGTGTGTACTCGTCGCCTCTCCGATACTTAAATCAGAGAGAGATTTTTTGAAAATATACGTGCTGAAAATTATTTGTAAAAATGCACCTAAATAATGATCCCAGACCCTATATTTATAGTGCTGAGTAGTATTTTAATCCTAGTGGAATTTGTCATCCTTATTTCAATGAGTGATTATCGAGATAAGCGTTTGACTATAACTATAAGTCCAACC